>DWCF01003058.1:0-21133 GCA_018230265.1 Delias oraia | reverse complement strand
CCCCGATAATCTCACTGTCTGGGCGAAACACAGTAAGTCTATAAGTGTTTCAGCATCACTCTTCCACGGGTGAGACAACCTCCTGCTCGTTTACCACCGATATTATAAAAAAAGTTGATAATATTATCCATTTAGTAACTAATCCAGAAAAGGCTTTCACGGCAAAATCTGGAGAAGGTTTTTACCCAAAAATATATATGTTTCAATCAAACTTTTTAACTTAATGAAACATTTTTGATAGAGGCTGTTATTAATATGAATTAAAACCATTTAATAAAATGTTCGTAAGAACTGTTAAAATCTTTTAAAATATTTTTTCAAAGAGATACCTAGTTTAATATTGCTGTTCGAATATGGCACGAGCCTCGGCCAAAGGCAGAGTTTACCGGCCTTTTCCAATACTTTGTCAAAAGAGCAAAAACTGGCTGAAATATTTTTATGAAACTTAAATCTGTGTCGACAAGTAAAAATTCAGCTACATATTGGTATGCTAGAATTTAGAAATAGATGAATAAAATTCAAAAATTATCGGAGTTAATTCTTGAGAAAAATGTTCGGAGTCGTGGGAGAGCCATGCCAAATTGGCTCGTCCGAAGTGATACCACGGGCTCACAGAATACTCAGCATAAAACGGTACTTGTACTGTGCTTCGCAGATTGAGTGAGGATATCGGAGGCCCTTAAAAGTTCCACATAAGTGGCGTAAAAAGTCGGCAACACAAACTATGCGCGGACTTCGCCGCGGTTGTTTATGGGCGGCAGTGTTCTCTTTCCATTTAATAGGAGACCCACCTGCTCCTTTGTCCGCTATAGAATAATAAAAAAATATATCTATAAATCAATGAAACCAAATGATTGTTTAGAAGGACGATGTTAAAGTGAATCTTCCTTATGTGCGCTTGGCGCACACTTGGGTTTGAAAAAAAATTGCCCAAACTAGCGTCACGGTGAAAAACCGAACGAAAGTTGCTCTCTAGACGTGCAGAACCTCCTGTGAAATCCGCAGGAAGAAATATTGTAAATGTTAAGACATATTTTTGGTATAGTAGCGCTTACGCTGTAACCAACGACACCTGACGCCATATTATTTGTGTAATAGATGTGATTTTAATATTATTAAAATACTCATCTACCTTTGATTTTTTGTTGCACCTTAACGCAGAAATTACAATTTATCATAATAAAAATAGAACAACCATTTTGATTTGACTTTGACAGCAACATACAATAAATGCCAAAACTAAACAATCTGATTTTTAACCTAAAAAGAATCAAAATGATGCGTTGGTTTCACGCACCCTCTCTGATATGTTTATATTATTGTAAATGCAGATCGCGTTAAAATAAATCTGAAATTCAGTGAGTCGTGGCGAGATCCATCTCAGTCAAAAGCAACCAGGAATTTATTGCAAACATCGATAAGGCGGAGGTCAGCGGCAATTCAACTGGAAGGCGGACCGATAGCGTCTCGTTCGCTACCCTTGTCAAGGTGCCTTAAATATCAACGATTCATAACCCAATACACATCTAGTAATGTACACAATACTTGATACTAACTTTGTAAATATTCGGTAATTGTTGTCATCAAAGTATTTGTGTAACAGTGATTACCATTGATGTGCATGCCAGTGATGTAAATTGACTGTTTGAATTTGCTTCAGTAGAAAGATAAGTTTATAATTTAACTAGCGACCCGGTACATGTTCACTACGTATAAAAAGTTTAAATTAAAAGCAAAATCCCCATCATCAAAATGAATTCATTTGTTAAACATGTTATAAATGAAAAACTGTTCGACCGATTTTGTGTATACTTGATCTTAATATCCAAATAATCTAAAGCTTTCACATTAATTTTTAATAGGTGAGCCTTTTCTTTATAAATTTACATTGAAAAATTTCATTAATTTTTATCTATTAAGATAATAAACGATAGAAAATTTAAGGCCAGCAATGTACCCGTGGCTCTGCAAGAACTAGGGGTGCCCATGGGCAGAGGACATTTTGCCCTGGGTGAGCCTTGCAGTGCGTTACCGGCCTTTTCGGTTCGCTCTTTTTTTGAAGGTCTCCAAGTCGTATTGATTTGGAAATACCTCTGCTGGCAGTTGATTCCACAGAATGGCGGTACGCAGAAAACACTTATTAAATAACCATACTAAATATTTTTCCTTTGTAACAGTGAATTGGCGTACTCATAAAACACCCAACCCTAGTTGCAAATCGAAATCTGACGTAGAGTAATTAATTGTCCTTGTTTGTTATTCATAATAAAACAGGGATTAAAACCACGGGTTATATAATAAACAAAATTTATATGCTTGCGTTGTTCGCGCTGCGTAGAGATGTTGAAAGCCTCAGCATCTTATATCGCATTTATCACGGGGAATGTTCTGATTTGTTTACATTAATTTCAGCTGAATTTCACCATCGAACATAATACAGAACATATGAGGCAAAATGCAAGTTTTAATTCGTATCACTTCGATGTAGTTTCACAACTGAGCGTTTTTTAAGCCTTTTTGTCGCACTACTATTCTGTTAAATTAACTGCCTATATAGGTATTTCCGAATCAATAAGATTTGAGGACCTTAAAGGAAGCGTTCCTATCCCAAAAAAGGCTGGCAACACACCTACGCAATGGCCTGGCTGTGGCAGGGCGTGTACTTGGGGGGAGAACGCGTATGCTCATTTGCTTGCCTATTTTCATAAAATAAAATATGTATATATGTAATATATATTTATAATGTATATATTAAAATATAAAATTTATTCAACAATTTCGTACAAATAAAAAAAATACTATATAATATTATATTAAGAATTGTGATCGAAATTCGAGTTCAATAAAATGTAAGAAGGGTAATTTTTGGCTATTGTTAATCCTTATATAACGACCGTACGATTTAGGATTATTATACACGAGAAACTTAACATTTGACACCGAACGTTGCCTATTTTATATTGTAAACTAGCGGAACAAACAAACGTTTATCCATAGAAATTATGAAAATATTCTGTGTTTTACAAATGTTAACTGTCTATTGGTGAAAGAATTTTCAAGGTCGGTTAGGTAATTTACCCACAAAAACTCTACAAAATTTATTGCTTAAAATATAAGTATCCATGAACATAATAATTCTATGATTTTACACATTTTCATATGATTAAATTGAATATAGACTACACAAACTTTAATTATATTCATTAGAATATTTTCGGTCATTAAATTACAAATCATTCTTAAAGCAGTAATGAAACATACAACTGTAATACCAATAAAAATATAGAAATAGAGAACTAAAAAACGTCCCATTGTAAGTGTAAAAAATTACAAAAAATTATACAATATTTAATAATTATAATTTAATACTGGCGACAACCAGATATTGCAAAATAAACATTACTATAAAACATAATAAATGTTTGTCGAATAATACCCGTTGGAGAGCCATGCTGAAGCATATGCTGACGCACTAATTGGGCCGGCTCGTCCGAAGTGATACCACGGCCTTATATAATACTCACCGTGAAACGGTATTTATACTGTTTTGCAGAGTGAGTGAGGATATCAGAGGTCCTTAAAAATACCGTTTAAGTGACGTAAAAAGTTGGCAACACAACCAATACGCGGACTGTGGCGTGGTTGTTCATGGACGGCGGTGTTGCCCACTTGCACCGTTATCCGCTATACTATAAAAAAATAATGATACAGAGGAAATAAACTACACCACATTTAATCTATACTGAACAATATAGTAACTCATTACACCTTTGTGTGTTAAACAATGAAAGTGGAAAGAACGTTCCCTGTCATTTTCGCCCGTAGAATGAAAAGCGTTACATATTTCCGCTCAATAATAATTATTATTATACATTAGTATCAGGTATTTCAATTTAACGTAACACCGGCTTCTCTAAAGCACTCGAATCGAGGTATATAGCTTATCTTCGAACCGTGGGAAATGAGGAAAGCTACTGTGTAAACCAAAACAGAGTAGCGCCTTATTGCACTTTAAGCCGTATGTATAATGCAATATGCACTAAGCACCGCCATTTCAACCGACCGTAACACTCAGGCCTTAAAAGTCCATTACCAGCCGTATGCTTCTCCTAATGAGTAAAAATATTAATAGCCACCGTATTAATTACGATAGCTGAAATTTATTACAGCGCTAAGGCAAGCTTAATCGCGTGTTTGTTCTCGTATCGCTGGGTTCCTACATTTTAATATTCTACATGTTTATTTTGGATTCTTCGCTGTATGCGATGGTGCACTGTTAATGGTAATGTCTTCTCGTTATAAATAGAAATGCGCTTTTGATGTATTATTAATATAGATGAAAAAGATTAAATTCGCCGTCAAAGATCTGTATTTTACTTGGACTTTTTATAGTTAATAATAGATTTGCTTATAATGCATTTTACATAGTACAAATGTATATTTTATTCTATAGCGGACAACAGAGCGTGTGGGTCTCCTATATGGAATAAGCACCCCGCCGCCCATGAACAACCGCTCCGTAGTCCGCGCATTGGTTGCGTTGCCAGATTCTTACGCCGCTTGAGCGGCTATTTTAAGGGACTCCAAAATCCTCACTTACTCAGCGAAACTTAGAAGTACCAATATATGTACGGCTTTCACGCTGAGTGAGAGATTCTTTCGTGTGAAGTGATTCCATTTCCATTATCACTTCGGTATCACTTATCACGGATGAATCATAAAACATAAAATACCAGTACCAGTGATAAGGTAACACAGAATATCAGAGCGTTAGAACTGTACATTATATTATTTAGACAGATGACAGCTGACAGCTGACATAAGGTAAGTAAAGGTACGATTTATACTGGCAGATGACGTAATTAGATCCTCGCCGAAGAAACCACGCTTATGATAATCCTAATTTAATTGAACGAGTGTTTTACTTCCAAAAATCGACTATTATATGCATATTTTTATATATTGTGTATATATGTGTTTCATATATTCAATACTCGACACTAAAAGAAAAAAGTATTTGAAACATTAAAATTTAAAGGCCCATAAAATAAAATATTGTATGGTTTTTATTTCGCGCAGAGTTAAATGTTGAATATTCATAGATGGTTTGATGCGTCGTTCCACAATTTCATATTTCCTGCAGTAATTTTTTATTGGAATTATTAAAATAATATTGGACTGACGTCATGCGTGTACGTACCATGAATTCTAAATTTTTATAGAGCTGTTAATTTTATTTACAATTTAATTGATTTCAAATATTTTGCCGTTTTTCTGATATAAAAACCCGGTAGCACACTCACGACCCAAACCTGTTCATGGGCATAGAACCGCTATTCCTAGGTGAGCCTCCTGTTCGTTGACTCCGTTTTTCATAAAAAAAATAATAAACGAATTCTCATATATTGCCAGGTATATGTTAGTTTTATGAAGGTTTTTTTAATGAATTGCAGGCAATATTTCCATGTTTGTATGAAACGCTAAAAAAGATTCGAGATTGTATTTTGTTATTTAAATACCTGGATATAAAATACATTTGACATTGCAGTTTTTTCTATTGGTATCTCTGTGATTCATCGAAAAAATTTTAATATTTTATATAAATTTGAAAAATTTATTAAAATATTTATTTCAGACATTAAGTTTAGCACTGCTCATGGCTTACTTAGCAAATGGGATCAGATTAAATACCCTATTTCAAATACTTGATGGTTTCAAATCGGACCACAACCTCGAGGGATACCTACATGTAGGCAACGACTACGCTATATTCCTCAAAAAACCCGCTGCACACGACAGGCATCTTACCTACGAACTATATGAGACCAAGAATTTAGATGACACTCGCCAGCCTAAACTTCTGGCTCAAGCAAACGTGCCGGTCGGCTACATCCAAGAGCAATTGAAGATATTCCGCGATGAATTATATAGAGCAAAGTATGTCGACAATAACGTCGTACCGGGCACTCAAGTGAAAACTCTGAGGGAGTGGCAAATAGAGCGAGCATTGAAATCCCGAAGTAAAGGACTCTCCGTCGGTGAGCAGTCGGTATTGCGAACACTTGTTTTGTAATCATTTTTTCGCGTGAATTAAACAAATACAATTTCAATTAATTTATAAAAGAATATTTGAAAAGAATTTCCTTTTCAGTACTATGATAACGAATAACTAGCCGACCCCACAAATGTTTTAGCTTATAAATTATGAAAGATAGAGCTATCGAAGACAACAACTTGTTTCTAGAACTCAATATATATATATATATATATAGTTAAGGCAGCGTCCGTAAGAAAAATTATTGTTCGACATTTTTTCTTCGAATTACTTTACACATCTACCATTAAAAGCATCTATTATATATTAAGATACTATATCTAAGGTTTAGATCTAGTATGATCTAGTTATGTATGTATGTAAAATAACTTTTAGATCGGTTCAGTAATCCAGAAATTATATATTTTTGTAGATAATACGAATTGTAATGAGATGAACGTTTTAACTGTTGTAGAGGTATATCTTCCAGACCAAATAGCTTTACAATTGTAAAATAACTTGAAAGAAGGCCCCAAAGTTGTAATTTTAATTTTAATTGATACTCGTAAATTATAACAAATTTAAGTTACTTGTCATGTTAGTTCGAAGTTTGTAAATAAATAAAGTTATACAATTTCAAAATGTCAAATGCAAGCCGCCCTAATGTTCACAGACACCCTTCATCTTCAGTATTGCCATAAAATATAATTTAAAACACCGCATTTTCGCCGATAAATATTCTGCGATACAGATTTTCCTTCGCATCATCCATCATATCACTCTGTTCTTGCTGACATGGGCGACAAAATCCTTCTATCATAGAAATTTAAATTTCCCATATATATTTATAACTATTTAGTTATATAGTAGAAACTCAATGAATCTGAAATGAATCTCAATTGTTGTAAACATTTGAGTAATCAAAACTCCGAATTATTATTGGTATGGAGTAAAACAGAGTTCGTGTTTTTTTATAAAAATCTAGAGGCAAACCAGCATAAGGCTCACTTAGGATATACGGTTCTCCGCTCATGGACGCCCCAGCCATTTTAACGCGGGTGCCGGCTTGTAAGATATAGTTACGCCGTTAAATATAACCAAGATAATATTCTATAAATGAGATATTTCCACAAGCAGCTGATTCCACAAACTATTAATTTTATAGAAGATATTATGGATGTGTAGTAAGACGCCTTAAAAACGTTAAGTCGTGGTAGTATTAATTTTAAAAATATTGTGAAGCTTCGTCATATGATAAATGTCGATGTTTAACTTGGTATTATTATTTTTATTCCATAGCGGACAACGGAGCAGGTGTGTCTCCTATATGGTAAGGGAACACCGCCGCCCATGAACAACCGCGCCACAGTCCGCGCATTGGCTTTTTACGCCACTTAAGCGGCACTTTTAAGGGCCTCCGATATCCTCACTCACTCTACGAAAAACAGTACAAGTACCGATTCACGTTAGTATTATGTGAGCTCGTAGTATCACTTCGCACGAGCCGGCTAAAATTAGTGCACCAGCATAGGGTTCGACATGGCTCTCCCATGGGCACTCTATATTTATACATAGCATCATATCTCTCAAATAATTCCTCCATACACTTGCTGAATTAAATTTCATAAATTGTTGTTCCAACAGCAACGATGTCAGCGAGAGAGTAACATATTTAATAAAAAGTTACAAATAGGTTTGATATGTAAAAGCTTCCTCTGACTTCGGAGGAAATAAACTACAAATTAAAGAAAATTTAATCTTATTGAAATACATGGGATATATATTAGACAAATAAAATACCTTTCTTAAAATTATAAAATGTATTACTCATTCCATTTACGGTTGTTTTTAACCCTGCGAATTCGGAACGGGCGACAAATAACCTCTCCAATAATATTTTCTTTTCCTTTGTTTTTGACGAGTTTCATTACTTTTAGATTTGTTGGATTTTGTTTAAAATCTAAATTGCACTTATAAAGTTCATGGATTATTTATGATCCTCGAGAATGTTTTTTGTAACAGTCTTTTGTTTGTTAGAAATAATTTGAGATTGAAATCAACAAACAAAATGCTACTTGGTATTTAATAAAAACAGATTTTTTTATTATATAGCGTACAATGGAGTAGGTGAGTCTCCTACATGCTAAGAGAACGCCGCTGCCCATGAAAAACCGCGCTACAGTCTGCGCATTGGATGCGTTGCCGGATTTTTACGCCGCTTAGGCTTTTTAAGGACCTCTGATATCCTCGCTCACTTTGCAAAATACAGTACAAGTGCCGTTTCTCGCTGCGTATTTTGTGAGCCCTTGATATCACTTCGGAATAGCCGTCCCAAGTTTGTATAATAAAACTTCATTATAGTTATAGTCTTACAGGCCGACATTACACCCTCGGCGCTCCCGGGGCTAAGAATGTTTATGGGCAGTAGAGCACATCCTAAATTTAAAAAAAAATATATATAAATGGATAACTATCCGGCTTCTGTAGATTTCATAATTTTTACAGACGCGTAAAAATCTTCGAGTGAAACGATTTGAGAGATATTCATATTTTTTGTAATTTTTACCAAACACTCGAATGAAATAAATAAATTCACAGCAGTTTTAGTAATATTCACTATTCAAACGCCAGAAAATATCCATTTATCTTCAATTTACTATTGCTGTATAAGTTTATCTGCTTCACTTTATCTTTTCCTGTTCGAGCTGAGATCCCGGATCTAGAATTTGTTCCGGGATATAGCTGTATTTACTAGAAATTTTTACGATTTACTTTCAGCAAAGGTATATTCATTAATTTTACTACTTTACACATAATATACATGTTCAAACATAGGCTATATAATATAATGTTTGAATTTAAATTATTTGCAATAAATTTAATTGGTAGAAAATCATTTTCAAATTGTCCATGGGCGGCGGTACCATATAGGTGACCCACCTGCCTTGTTGTCCGCTAAACCATAACAAGATATACGAAACATCCATTAATTTAAATATCTTTTATGAGATTGTTTAATATTTTATCAGGTTATCATTGGGATTTATAAAACTGTTTAATTTTAAATTCAAAGCGATAGAAGTTTTTGCTTACGAAATTATACAATCTACACTAGCCTAAGAAAAATTTATGAATCGTACAAATAAAATTTGTCTCTATTCTCTAATGCCACTTAAAAATAATAATTACTCAGTTATATATTATTCACAGTTACTCGGGAACTTTACGATGCTGAACCAAAGTTTTTCATTCTCTGAACATGACAATTCCATTAGTAACCGACTTATCATTAATATAGTTGTAGTTTATAATGTGACCTATTTGGATAATATTTTATCTTAATATATAAAAACGACTTACTGTTTCCATTGTCAAAGAAATCTGACAATTTAAATCTGAATTGGTCCTTATCAAATTCTCCGTTATTTCTTCTAATACTTGATATCTTCTTATTTTTATTGATATCAACATTTTGCAATTGGTTTATTTTAATGTAATTTTGTGTGTTCATGGTTTTTTTGAGTCTCTTTCATTATATTTGCTTTGTGTGTGGGGCGGCATATATATGGGGCGCTAAGAACCGGCCCTAGGCCACGTTGCGAGGTATACAGTATATTGCTACCCAATGTTTAATTTAATTATCTTATGTTTTTTGTTGTATTAGTCATCATTTCAGCCGTAAGACGTCCGCTGCTAGACATTGGCCTTTCCCTTGGACTTCCATGAATACCTGTCACCTTCCGGCCACCTTTATAAGGTCATCCGTCTACGGATACCACTGTCTACTGATACTACTGATACTGTCTACTGTTCGTCTACGGATCTCCTCATTTCTGATTCAATCATGTAGCGAAACTCCGAGCATAGACCTTTATTTAGCTCGCCGAGCGACTCTGAGCTCTGAGATGAGGCCGATGGTGAGAGACCACGTCTCCGCACCGCATTATTACCGTTGAATTAATAAATATTGGTAAATACATTGCCAGTAGTCAGATATTCATAGAATAAGTCTTGTACATATATACTATCTATTATTGAAAATTTTCAAAATAAACAATAAGTTGTTACTCTGAAAATACAAAGAGATATTTCATTCAATCGACATATTTCAATGTTACAACAATTATCAGTTAACTACGTACACTAAATTACCTGAAAATACAAAGAAACGACTCTTATTCAATAATATCGCTTTCTCAATTGTATCTTAAATAGTTTTATCTCTCTCTAAGTTTTATACTGATAAAATTAACAATATTATATTTCATCATCATCAGCCCATCAAGTCCACTGCTGGACATAGGCCTCCCCCAAGGACGCTCCCCTATAAGGATCTTGAGCGATCTGGATCCAGCGGTTGCCCGCGACCTTCGTGAGATCGTACTTCCATCGCGTGGCAGGACGTCGTAAAATTATATTTATTTAGAATTAATTATCAAAACTAAAACTATAGATATGTCTCTATGATATATGAATAAAATAGAAATTCTATTTTCAAATTCTGGGGAAATAATACTTTATATACATCCATACCTTTCCACGTTCCTAAGCGCGCTTACGTAAACATCTTTTACTTTGACAATAATGTTATAATTTTAAAAAGATTCTTGTAGGAATATTGATAAAAATAGATTAATTACGTTTCTGAAAAAATAAACCAGAAATAATATTTAATGCCCTTTCTTATATTTTATACACACAATATTTTAAATCAATTATTACATTAATTGACAATATTAATATTTAAAAAAAACTCACAGGTGTCAGCAGAAGTCAGAAGAAGAATATTAGAGAAGATGAAAGAAAACTACTACATACAAAGAGGTTTTACTATAGATGTATATTAAAGCAATTCATCAGAAACAGTAATATGTTCTAAATATAGCGGTATGACGTGGGTGTAGTCTGCCTGGGGCGGAAGAGAATTCCGCCGCCCCCTTATTCAGGCATTTTGATTTAATATACGATATACATTTATTAATATATTATATATCAATTAATTATAGAGAACTTTTCGGCAACAACTGCAATAATTGTATTTTCGAATTTTAAATATAAAAGGTGTACCTATTACAATCACGTTTATTAACAAAAGTTATATCCAACCGCTTAGATACATTATTATAACATGTACAATTTATAATTTACCGGGCAATGAAACAGGTGGATCTCTTATGTAATCAGATCACCGCCGACCATGGATAAACGCGTCAAAATCCACGTCTTGGTGGTGTTGCGGACTTATTGTTGCAGTATAATTTCCAGACCCTCCAATAGCCTCACTCAGTCAGCGAAACAGTATTTTCCCGCAGCTATTCTGTGAGCCCGTAGTATCATTTCGAACGATTAAGTCCAATATAGATTTAAGAATTTAGCCGCCTCTTAAAATGTTTCGCCCGGAGATCGTCGGCCTTTCATGTACATACATGTGAGATAATTATATACATTTTAAGGATAAATACAGCATACTTCAATAATTCAATTGATTTATTCACCACAACACACTCTGATACAACAACCTCATAACAACATCAGAACCAACTGTCATTCTTACATTGTTTCTATGCTAAGAGAACAAAAATGGCAAAAATAACATATAAAGCATATAAGTAAATTTAATCTTAACGACATACATATCAGATGACTTTACAAAATATAAAAGCAAATAATCGATTATATTCATCGCATAAAAGCGATTTAGAACCTCCTTTTTTATATTTGAAAACCGAATTCCTCTCATATTGCAGAACTAGACGCGATGCCGCTGGCTAAATGGAATCAAATAAAACGTTTATGAAAACAATGCAGGTGCTGTTATTGAATATTTTTTATATAGACAGCAACGTTCAATACAGCATTTATATTCGATGGGCGTAATTTGTATTCTATATACAATTGTGAAATATTGACCGCTATACATAGACAAAATTATATTTATATGTCAATCGTAAAATAGCTGACAAAATTTTAATTGTTTGATTATAATTGGCAAGCTGAAATATATACTAATAAAAAACGGGCAACACAACTAATTCGCGGAATGTGGCGCGGTTGTCCATGGGCGGCGGTGTTCTCTTACCATATAGGAGACCCACAAGCTCCGTTGTCCGCCATACTATTTAAAAAAATATATTTGTTAAAACGTTACTATATTTTATTTATTTTTACCTACTATCCCTAGTTTTCTTTGCAATTCCCAAGTCAGTGGTATATCTATTTGCAATCAGGAATAAGTAATAAATTATTGAATTTACTGTTTAAAAACACGAACAGTGGTCCTAAATACAAATCAAATACTTCGATTACCATTAGGACGATGACTGAAATAATTTATAGTTTTAACGAGAATTTAGTGGCGCGTAGCGTGAGTCAAAGCAATTTCTCTTCTTGTACCTGCTAGTTGCTGATTCAGTTAGCACTTTGAGAAAAACACTTCACAGCGAAACCTGTTTAGTGAATTTTCAAAAGTTTTATTTTACACAACTTAACAAAGCTTTTTATTATAAAATCATAGTAATTTCTTTATATTATAATCTTTTGATAAGCGTGCATCGATACTTGTACTTTTTTTCGCTGAGTGAGTGAGAATATCGGATGTCCTTAAAAATGCCTTTTATGTGGCGTAAAAAGCCGGTAACTCAATAAAAACCCGGTGGCGCGATTGTCTATGGGCGATGATGTTTTCTTATCCATCTAGACCCATCTGTTCCGTTGTCAGTTATACCATAAAAAATATTTTTTTAAGTGCATGTTACTAGAGAAAAAATAGAATTTCAGTGATTATATATTCCGTTTTAGAGGTATACTTTTCTGAATACATTTTGATTTCAAAAAGACATTACATTAATACATACTAATTTCATAGATAGACTGAAAAACCAATTTTCCTTTTATTTATGTATACATAATTATATATAACTAATTATATATAATTTATTATATCATTACTCTAAAAGATTTTTTATAAAAAAATTCATTCAAATATTTCTTTTCATTGCTTTCTATAAAGCATATATTAAAATTAATATGAATAAAAAAGCATATATTAAAGTAGGTTACAGTTGAAAACAAAATGATCTCATTACATTTTTTTGTCACTTTCATAGAAAACATTTTATATATACAAGCAATTCTTTGTGATTACAACTTTTGAAGCCACAAAACTGGCCAACTCTGAATGAAACGTCATATTAACCATACATTATCAAAGGGATAGAAAAAATAATAAATAAAAGAGAAATTCTACACTATGAAAGTTAAATAAAATCTATTCACTTTTATAATTAAATATTACATTTGTAAGTATAAAAGAAAGCTTTCAGCCCAACCACTAAAGAATTCGATCACGAAATTCTTATTTACGAAGTCAATTATTTAAAAAAATGTATCATAGAGGAATTGCTTAGTAAATATTTGAATTATGATGAATACTCAAAGATCTTCTTGCATATAGGGCAGATTGTAACGCATTTGTCCATTATAGTAATGTATGGAGGCCCATCTGCCCTGTTTTCTACTTTATAATAAAAAAACTTTTTAGCGTTACATATTCCATATTAAGAATCATATTATAGAAATCGACACGTCTCGACTTTTATTGAGAAATTCTGGATTTCGTGAGCTCATGAATTCGACGTAAAATTTGCCTACGGTTATACGTGACCGGGGCTCGATGGTTCGAAGAAAGATTATTATTTACTTATATTTAATTGGATATCAAATGTTTGTAGCTTTTTAGTTGCAATATTTGGGTTAGCAATGATTTTTATATACTATACACATTTATAAATTGATTTTGGCATCTGTAATGTCAAATTTGCGTGACCAAACAGACTTTAATGCTACCGAATTGTTGAATTTAATAACAACAATTCTAAAGTTATTTAAAAAACGCGCTTCATCAAGAGAAACTGCCTTAATATATGACACAACCTTAGTCAGTAGATGTATGTACATTACAAGTATTTGTAACTGGGCCTTGGTTAAGAAGATTTTGAATCCTAATATTTAACCAGATCTTGACAATCCTGCTGAAAATAAATTCAACCTACCTATCTCCCAAAAATAGTAATTATAAATGATCTACCAACAATAACAGGCTGTGGTTTCTTAATTTAATTAAAAAATAATAAAAATTAGTCAAAAGACATACTAATTATTATTCTACTTGTTTATGGTTAGTAATACGAAGAGCTCATGTAAGAAGAGCTAAGAAGTATGTGCCTATTTATCTAAGCATATCTTCTCAAGTCGCCTCGCAATGACCCTAGGATATTGCCGCACAGTTAGGGTAGCCCTGGTGTATGATTTAGTCTCAAAGCTTTTAACTGTAATAAAATCTCCATCTCTTATTCTAGATTATTTACGTCGACAATCAAATATATTTCACAAAAGGACTCAATGCCGTCTCTTAACAAAGTAAAGTGATGCACTCGTTCAGCAATTATTTATGTATGTATATAAAATCCACGAGTCCACCCTAAACTCACAAGAAAGCGAGATACAGAAGCCATCAATTGTTCGCTAATGCGGGAAAGGCAGCTATTAATTTTATTAGCGCGATAAAATAATAATTCAAGCCGATAGCATGGCCGGAAATAATATCTAAGCGTGAAACAGAGGGGAATAATGACTGCCCATTTTGTAACCGCGTAAAAGAAACAACAGTTGCAAAGTTTGTTATTTTTTCTCACACCAATATTACCAATATTAAATCAAAACATTTAAATATTAGAAGTTAAAAAACCTATATATTAACCATATCATCAAATAATATATATATATATTTGTATATAGATTAAAATTATTTTTTGTATGTCATTAGGATTTATTTATAAGGTAACACATATTAAAAGTAAAGACAATCAAAGACTATAGTCAATAAACATTCAAACACATATTTATGGCCACAGCAATATGGCATTACGTCTAACACAAACATAAAAAACTTTTAAAAATAAAAACATTTATTAATTGTAATAATATACTTAATATAAAATTATTATTATAGGTTAATTATATATAAACATTTAAATTGTTATATTTATTGTTATTACCATAGATTAGATTCAAAACCACAGATTCTATTCTCAGCAATGCTTACGATCGATGGGTATCAACCAAACTTCCAAACACTTAAACTTAAACAGTCTGTGGTTGATGTTGTGTTTCAATATTACAGTAATATTAGCGATATTTTAAACTATAATAATAATATATAATATAATATAATAATATAATGAATAGTATTATTATTTGCACTGTTACTACGACATTAAAGTGAACGAATTTAAAAAAACATTTAAATTAAAATGTATATTT
Source organism: Delias oraia (assembly GCA_018230265.1). NCBI lineage: Eukaryota > Metazoa > Arthropoda > Insecta > Lepidoptera > Pieridae > Delias > Delias oraia. The sequence goes on along the minus strand of DWCF01003058.1, from coordinate 5,778 downwards.
ATTTTAGAGTTTTCTTTCTTATTAATAACGATTTTTAAACTTTTATACTTGTAGTATTTCCATACCATTACGTCTTGGATACCTTCAAACAAAAAGCTTACCCAGCTAATCCCTTCTAGATCGACAACGGGCTACGAGCAGTAGGAGTTTATAAGTTTCTATTATGGTTTTATAGGTCAGATTACATGATTTTCATCATCTGCGGATAATCTCATCTCTGATTTTATCTCGCAGCAAGACTACGAGCATTGTCCTCTCCATAGCTCGCTGAGTGACTTGAGCTTCTCCAACAGGCCCATAGTGAGCGACCACGTTTCAGCACCGTAACTTAAAACTGGCTATATGATTATACAGTATGAAACATTTTTATTCAATTTTGGCTTTAATGAAGCTCTTATGAACGTACAACCGATTCAAAAGGAAATTAGTAAAGAAGACTCAGCAAGAAACTCTACTGTATTTTTATTCAAATTAAAATGTATTAAAATTAGTCCATAGGGTCCTTAACGACGCGGTTAAGTTGTTGGACCTAAGGTTCTCCACGGGCGGTGCAATATTTATCCTAAATGAGCTCCTACACATTTGATTCTAGTTTTTATATAACAAAAATTTCAAGTTTAAACAACTGTAAAAATAATAAGCATTTTTACAGCTGTTTAAATTAACTCAGTTATAAATATATTTTTATTAATGATAAACATATAAAATATCATTTCACCGTCTTATATTTCAATGTTATATACCATTTTTTTTATTATATAGCGGACAGCGAAGCAGGTGGGTCTCCTATATGATAACAGAACTATGCCGCCCATGAAAAACCGCGCCAAATTCCGCGCATTAGTTGTGTTGCCGGCTTTTTACGCCGTTTAAGCGGCACTTTTATGTGCCTCTGATATCCTCACTCACTCTGCGAAACACAATACAAGCAACGTTTCACGCTGACTATTCTGTGATTACGCATTGATGACGCCACAAAAGTATTTTAAAAAGTAATCACTGAAGCTATTAAAGCAAAAAGAAAACATACTATTTCTATTCCCACAATTATACTGTGCCATTATGGATCCTTGAGGTGTGGCGGCTATATTTCTTGGACGGACTATTGAAAAATTGGATTGTAATTATTCAGGTCAGGACAGGCAGAATATAAGTAGAATAAAGTTAGATGCTAGAATTTTTCATTTAATTACTGTTGATTTACAACTTTAATTAAAGACTTTATGTAATTTAATTATGGAAAATCCTATCCTGTAATAGAATATCCTATATTTTGATAATATACATATTATTCATAGATACATAGAGAAGATATATTATTTTACATATAGATAAGCTTTTTAAAAGTATTAAATCAAGTGATTTATTGATTATTCTTTTTTTAAATAAATTTATTTAGTTATAATAAATATCTAAGTTTACTTAGTTATTTTTTAAATAAGATTACTTAAAAATTTCCTGCTGTTTATTTTATATAAATTCAAATGTAGAAACTCTTTAGAATTAAATGAAATATTCGTACAGAATACCAGGCTGTGCACAGCTTATACCAGCTCGATTGAAACAAAACTGTATCAATTTTGACAAAGGTCCTACAATTGGAAAGGAAGCGTATCCAATATTTTATTGTTAGCTATAATCGTGGGCTGGTAAGCGACACCTAGCCAGTGTTATTGCCTCGACCAGGTGCTCCAAAGCTTTCCGGCTCGTTTGAATTATAAGTTATGTGTAACCGATTTTATTGTGGATCGAATAACATTATTAACTAACCGACATATCTATGACTTTATAATAAATTTATTTGGATATTAGGAAAACTACGATTTTAGATTATTTTTATTTTTTTATTATATAACATAGAACATGGAAAGCGTGTCTCTTTAAAGATATAAGCGAACCGCTATTTGCGCCTTGACTATGTTCTATGTGTAAAATTTTTGTTTTAAGAAAACAAAAAAAATACAAAAAAGTCAAGAAGTAAATATCCACAATTATATGATAAAATTTCTCAATAGTTCACTCTCATTCGCTCAAGTAAAGTTTCCGTATTTATTAAGAAATTAAGAAATGAAGAAGCTAAAATTACCTAATTTGACAATATAATTTGAGAGCCTCGTAGCTAAGTGGTTTAATAGGTCTACCTTGAAGAGAGAGGTGTCGGGTTCGAATTCCGGTCCGGACAATTATAAATTTAATTTAATTTATAATGTATTCGGTCTCTGGAAAGGCTTGACAATGGCCGGGTGAGTGTCTTAATACTATCACATCCGTGGGAGAGCCATGTTGAAGCAAATGCTGACGCACTAATTGAGCCGGCTCGTCCGAAGTGATGCCACGGGCTCTAGAATACTGAGCGTAAAACGGTACTTGCTGTGTTTACTGTGTTTCGCAGATTGAGTGAAGCATATCGGAGGCTCTTAAAAGTGCCGCTTAAGCGGCGTAAAAAGCCGGTAACACAACCAATGCGCCGTCCTTGACGCGGTTGTTCAGTTACCATATAGGAGATGCGCCTGCTCCGTTGTCTGCTAAAGAAAAAAATAATACTAAAAACTAGTACCAATGTAATATTTATCTAAAGCGTTCAGTTTTAACACATACTGACAGAGATGTCTCAGTAAAATAAACGTTTCAATAATTTACTTTTTAAAAAATATAAAAAGAGAAACTGATTGATTGGGTTCTTTATCCTAAAAATGTGCATTCCCTATGAAAGAAGACAGCGGTGATAATTATAGGACACTCAACGTCGGGGAGGCTAAATTTATCACAGAATCCGATGCTTCAGCGCGTCGAAGATATTTTTTCTTTGACAAAATGGGAGAAAATAATTAAAAGACGACGCGAAGCGATGCTGTGATGTAATAAAATACTCCGTTGAGTGACGTAGTGTTAAGTCTGTCGTCCAATGCAATGCCAATCTATACTATGCGTTGTATGGTATAAAAACCTACCTCGAACTTCGCTCATTTAATAAAGATATAAACTTTTAAATAAATAAAAAATATTTTATAAATAATCTCTATTTATGTCACCCGTCGGAGAGCTATGTTAAAACAACTGACGCACTCATTGTGCCGTTTCATCTGCAGTGATACCACGGGATCACAGAATACTCACCGTGAAATGACAATTGTCCTTGAAACGGTGCTTCTACTGTATTTTGCTGCGGATAAAGGAGGCGCTTAAAAATACCGCTTAAGTGGCATAAAAAGCTGACAACACAACCAATGCGCGGACTGTGGCGCGGCTGTTCATGGGCGGCGACATTCTCTTACCGTATAGGAGACTGTATAGCATAAAAATAAATGAACGTTTGTTTATGTTAAATTAATCGCTTACGGTTCTATACTATACGAGCCTTATTTGTGATACATAATACGGCAACATATTCTTCTAATGACATAAAACACCTGTGAAAATTCACAACGTTACAGAATGTTTATGAAAACAACGAAAAAATATCACTGATGGTGTTTTATTGGTCATTACTCTTCAAGTATCAGCAAGATTTATTTCCACTTGAAAGCTTGTAAAGCTATTAAGTTGCCAGGTTTATCGCTCAAACGATATTTTCTTCATAAAAATATACTTTCATGCAACGAATAAAAACATATTTTGAATAATTTATCTATAATTTTTCACAATAGAGCGTTTTTAAGGCATTTTGTGCCGCACACCATTGCTCTGTGGAATCAGCTGCCAGCAGGTATATTTCCAAAACAATACGACTTGGGGACATAAAAGAAAAGAGTGTACATATTCCTTAAACGCAAGCAACGCACCCGCTGCTCTGCAAAGGCTGGGGGTGTCCATGGGCCGAGGACCGCTTTTTCCAGGGTTCACCTGCACGTTGACCATCATATCTACAAATATTTTTTTTTACCTCTATTATAGGTATACTTAAAATAGGTTATTTATTCGATTGAAAAAATATTTAAAAAAATTAATAAAAAGTACCAAAAAATAATATGAATTTTTAAAAACAGTTAAATTCACAAACATGTCAAAAGTAACTAATAATAAAAATTTAATTTAAAATTTTGAAATAAAAGATTTGTTGAACAAAGTCTAAAATATTAATTTTATACTAGCTGATCCGACTAACTTTGTGTTTCCACATAAATTGATGAAGCAATAATATACTATTAAAAACGTGGTTGATGGTAGAAAGGTAAAAATGTAGGGTTACCAAGGCATAAAAAATATTATACAGAACTATTCATATTTCTCATATAATAAAAAAATACGTTCTATTCACAGATTTACCTAATACGGACTGATTTAGTCGGATTGTCTGAAATACCACGGGCTTACAGAATACTGTGTGAAACGTTACTTGTACTGTTTCGCTCAGTGATTGAGGGTATCGAAGACCCTTGAAGTTATCCTGCTAAAAAGCCGGCAACACAACCAAAGCGCAGGTTGTGGTACGATTGTCCATGGGTGGTTTTTACATGTGACCACCCACATGCTCCGTTGCCCGCTATATTATTAAAAAAACACCCAAAATTTTATAAGAATCGGTCAAATCGTTTTGGATGAGATTTATTACAAACACTATAACACAATTATACGTTATATACTATAGATTTCAGACCCATTTCTACGTTGTATCATCTATATATGTGCCATTGGAAACTTATTATATTTAAACAATTTCATACATGGAAAAATTATTATACTGCCATCTATTAGAATCTTATCGAACTAACTGAAACTAAACTAAAAATGAATAATCATGATTGAATAATATAATTCATAAATAATTAATTAAGTTAAAAAATTGATACTGAAAAGTGGAATTTTCATTCACATTCTGCACATAATGTGTAAAATTTTATTAAAATCGGTTCTGTAATCAATTCAATAACAGAGAAACAATCAGTTTGTTATTATTTCACATAATTATAAAACGGATTTTAATAAAACTTTGCAATCATATAGTAAAAAATAAATAAATTCGAAATAGATGTCCTGGCAACGATTATATATGAATTAATTAATTGTAATAATTATTTCACACTTGGATGGTTAAATGAGTTTTGCATGAATAGCAAATCTATTGCACTCCAAGGACTATTATATCAGCATCGAAGATAAAGTAGAGGCATTACCACAGCGCAGCTAAGCTTCACTTTAATTTCAGTGGTTTAACGGTCGAAGTTAAATGAATGGTAATGGACGCACTTTGCAAATGAAATTTCCAACGGTACTTAGCTTCTGAGGGTTACTGCAGGTGTGTTTTGCATTACGAATAATAGACAGTGTTATTCGCAATTTTTAATAATTAAACATAGAATAATAAAACTAAATACTTAAGATATGGTTTTTTATAGTATAACGAACAACGGAACCGGTGAGTCTCCTATATGGTAAGAGAACAAACCCGTTCATGCACAACTGTGCTACTGTGCTGAAGTATACTATTATAATGTACTTTTACTTAGTCCTTATGCAACCTTTGTAATTGAAAAAAAAAATTGTATTTGTATCATTAATAAAACAATGTTCTAATTGAGATTACACCATGGTTTGCAATTTCACCCGTGGGAGAGCCATGCTGAACTATGCGGACGCACATTGGGCCGACTCGTTCGAAATGTCACCACAGGCTCACATCATTCTCAACGTGAAACGATACTTGAGTCACTGAGTGAGTGAGGATATCAGAGGCCCTTAAAAATGCCGCTTATGCGGCAAGACAACCAATGCGCGGACTGTGGCACGGTTGTCCATGAGCGGCGGTGTTCTCTTACCATATAGGAGACCCACCTGCTC
>DWCF01003057.1:0-21133 GCA_018230265.1 Delias oraia | reverse complement strand
TAAGACATAGATTACAGTTTATAATTGTATTGTGCAAACATGACAATATTTAATAGAAACATGTAAGTCAGACTCGGAGGGTAGTGTAGCGGGCTGAACAACGTCTGCCGAGTCTATTAGTTTATTATAAATTAGTATTTAAATTATAGTAGGTATGCTTCAATGTAAAATAATTTACATTAAACATTTTAAGTGCAATTTTAAAAATATAAAATTGTGTTACATCAATGTGGTAGTATAATCATAGATTTTGTTTTTAATTATACTTTACATTGACTTACCGTAAATCCAAGTCTAGCGGCGCGATGTAGATGCGTTTCTCCAATGCTTTTGTTAATAAACCATCCTTTAATCTCTTTTTGAATGTCATGGACGGATTCTGGGCTTGGTTTAGGAGCGATTCGACGTACTTTGTTAACATTTTCTTCCTTACGAATTGGTTTTTTCTTCTTCCTTATATAATCAAAGCCAGAACTGAGTTTTCTTCTACCAAATAGACGCTTAAATCGTTTTTTTGCAGTACCTGTAGTAATTATTGATGTACTCTCTTTTATTGTTGATTTCTCATCAAGTAAGGGGCTTTTTTCTTTTTTTGGCTTATTACATATTTCCTTCATTCTTTTTCCAGATTTATTTTTCATCAAACTATTTCTCTTTTTTAACCTCATCATTCGTCCTTTAGCATCGTTTCTTTTTAAAGCTGTGCTTCTCAAACCATCCCTAATAGAATTTGAGCGTCGTTTTAATTTGTCCTTAGAAAGTTTCGGTTTCATTTTGGGCTTAATGTCAGGCTCTTTCTTAATTTCTATAATTGGCTCATCCACCTCTTCTGCCCTACAAGATGAAGGTGGAGCTGAGGCAGGTCTATCATCACCAAATACTTCTTTCATAGTTGCTCTTTGTTTTAATATCCTGCTTTCTGTCCTTGTCCTAGACTTTAACATCAATGGTGCAAACTCTTCAGTAGCACCTATTAATCCATCAGTATCTTTTATAAACGCATCTCTGAAAGCAGTCACTGTTTCTTTTCTGAATGCGCCCAAATAAAAGATATCTTCTAATATTTTTTCTTTTTTGCCTCCTAAGTTACCCTTATGTCCATTTTTGATAAGGCTTAAACTCGGCGTTGGTAACAATTCAGTCGCATTTGATGACTTTATAAGCATTTTGGGAGTTTTTTCTTCTTTATCTTTACACTTTTTCTTTGAAGTATCTCTACTACCACATTTTTTTATAAGTTCATCTACAATTGAGCTACGATGCCTTTTAGGTTTTGATGATATCACAGTAGATGTCGAAGCTTCGGAATCATATTGTAGTCTATTGGGAGTGGAATAACTAGAGTTCGACTCTAAATCACTATCTAAATGGGTTTTTTCTGGTCGTCTATATAATTCGTCTGTCACAACTGATGGAGCAGAAGAAGGAGCTGGAGACAAGGGGACGGGATCTAAATCAGGCAGAGACGTAGAACCACGTGAGAAATGTAAATTAGAGCCTTTAACATATGGACCACCAGAACGGCCCCTCGGAATAGCAATCAATCTCGTGGGCATGCGTAGAGATCTTTTATATCTATAAAGCTCTTCCTCCCAACCAGGATGGAAATCTGAACCATCTCCAAACCCAGACTTGCGAGCAGGAGTGGAACTATTACTGGCACTACTATTGTCAACTTTTTTAGAGTGAGACGATTTTCCTGGTATTTTATTAATAGGCATAACTTTGTCCTCAGTTTTAGTTCTTTTACGCGTTCTTAGCCTACTGCTTAGTGTTAAAGAATCTTCTTCACTTTCAGTACTAGATTCGTCATTATTAATTTCACATTTAATATTTTCCGCAGACAATTTTCTTTTGGATCTTGCACTAGATCTTGTTGGTTTGGGTTTAATTGGCTTGTCATCCTTTTCTTTAGGAGTAATTTCTATTGATTTCCTTGTGTTTCCATCGCAACATTCAAGCTTAACTACAGCAGACTTTTCAGACAATTCTTTGAGCAACTGAAATTTTAAGTTTTCGCTTTTTTGTTTTTCTTTTAGAAGTTTACTTTTTATCAACGGCTCATCATCATCTGTCGACTCAGCCTCTTCTTTAATAACTGTTTTAATTGGAATAGATTTCTCTTTTTTTATTAGTTTTGAGAGCTGTGATTTTTTTGAGTCAACCTTTTTTTTATGTTTATTTTTATTAAGACATTTGTTCTTTGCCGCTTTTTCGCTTTTTTGCTTATCAAGCTTCTTATGTTTAATACTTGTATCTTCCTTGAACTTAACTGTTTCTTGTACTTCTTGTGATAGCTCACCCAGATGTTTACTGTCTTCTTCTTCAACAGGTTCTTGTTTAATATTTATCATTGGAATGGTATTTTCTGTAGAAATTATTACAGCAGTATTATTTATTTGATTAATTATTTCTTTCGCGGATGTTATTTTTATAATATCTTGATTACTCTTTGAATCGTTTTCACTGTCAATATTTCGATTCACTATCTTCATATTACAGTCAGTTTGCAATTGTTCCATAAAACTATCACAAGCTGTGGCCCAATCCAAGTCTAAAGAGTCGACTCCTTTTATATCATTTATTTCTTCAATATTATTTTCTGATTTAATTGATAATATTGCATCCTTTTCTATTTCTTCAATATTCATTGGTTCTGATTTAACTTCGGTCATAGGAACTTCATGTAAATTTTCCTTCATTATAACAGTTTCTAATCGAAGATTATCCTGCCGAATTTGATTAAACAGATGTTGCTTTTGTGATTTTGGAATACATTTTTCTTTACTATCGCTAATTATGACATTATTAGGTCGTGATTCTAATTTTGCTGCAGCATCTTGAGATGGAGGCATTACTTTAAGTTCAGCCTTTGTCCTTATTCTTGATGCTACATCATTCTCTGGTGATTTACTTTTGGTTTCAATATTATCTAACCTTTGGTAATCTGCGTCACTAGGTATAGAATCAACAGCGCGTGGCATTTGAATGTGACTGCCGAGATTAGAAGGCTCTTTGTTGCCATTTACTGATTGACTTTTATTAACAGCTTCACTATCATTTTCTTTCGTTAGATCCGTTATCTCTATGACAGGATCGTCTATATCGTCTATGACAATCAGCTCCGATATTGTGTTTGGTTTAACATTTTCTGAACATGCGGATTGCCTAGTTTCTAAACTGTTTCTGAGTATGCTTAAAACTTTGCTTTTATCTGCTTGTGGAAATCCATTTGATGGGTTGAGATGAAGGTGATGTACATCTCGATGCGATGCTTTTTGAATAATATGCCGATTAGTATATCTGTCCTGATAATGATTATGGTAATCTAATACTTCTCTACTAGAACTTTCGATAGGAAATACGCCTCTTGAACAAGGTTGGTTGATAGGCAGACGATTATCGTGGTAACCGTGTGAAGACTGTTTCATATCATACTGATAGGCCTCAAGTTTTTTATGACTGGTATAGTCGTATACCGGACGGCTCATCAGATCTCGCTGTTCTCTAGCAGATTGATTAAGTCTTTCTCGGTTATCTACTTGCCAACCCTCACGACGCATATTTTTTTCTGGAATACTGCTAACGAGCGGACCTGCACCTCGTTTTCGTTCTTCTATTCTTCCATCCTCCCTCCTTCTGCTGTCTACATGACGCTCATCTGCAACCATTCTGGTAAGGTCTATACGTTGAACATATTCATTTCGACTTATAGATGAATTATATTTTGCTCGTTCTGGATATATATGTTGACGAGATTCTACAGGGTAACTTTCGCTGGTCCTGACAGGACCTGCCTGACCATTTTCAAAGGCAATGTTGTATCTTTGAGGTGAATTGCATTGTTGAGATGCTGTGACATATCTGTAACGTTCTCTATATTGTGCAAAATCTGGCGCAAAGTCAACTTTGTGAGATGTTGCATAGCGGTCACTGAGTAAATGTCTATTATTCATTGTTTGTCTTGGTTGCAAGGGTAACGATTTACTCTCCATCGACACTGAATCAATAGCATCGTCCTGAGTTGTAGATGAATCTGCTGAATTTTTAACAGTCTTTACCGATAGATCTAACGGAGACTCGCGTTTTTGTTTGGATTGATTCATTTCGTTAACTAACGAGGTTACAGAAACTGTCATGCGTGTCTGCTGATTCGGATATCCAGTTTTTATTGAAGACCGTGAAGGAGACATCAGCATACTATTATTAGTAATATTATGATTTGTGGATGAATAAGAATTATTATTCTTAGGAGCTACGCCGGGCTTATAAGATGTTCTCACAGGGCCAGCTGAATTCTGTTGGGCTACTGCCACTGATGGACTCGGATGGTACCTTGACGACGAAGACGAAGGCGTAGGATAATGGTAACTATTTCTTGAATCAATGGGTCCACTTTTACTCATGTAATCCACTCTGTTATGAATTCTAAGAGGATCATGTGGATTCGATTGCAATGGAGCAGAAGAACGGTCAGATCTTGAGCTGTAATGCGAATTTAAGGAATCCGGCAAATTGTGTTTGTATGGAAGGGCTTGATGTTGTTCCATCCTTTGAGTAGCAATGTTATTTTGCAATGACGCAGATTTAGGTCGGTAGCCGGAATATGTATGTTGGTGATCATATTTCCTTTGAGGTAATGGCGGATGTCTTTCAAAATGTGTTGTTGTACGCGGCACGGAAGTAGATTGTTCGCGTCTTTGAGGTAGAGATGCATAAACACTAGCAGATGTTGTAACTCGTTTAGCCGGTGGTAAGACTTGCGGATGGTAAATAGGAGGTACCCGATCGTTGTGTGGAAGTGATGCTTGATTTTGCATAGGATACCTTGGCGCCGGAGGACTAGACGTGTTAGGTTCACTTAAACGATGAACAGTATGCTGCGTCATTGAACTAGACATACGTGAATATGTCTGCGGGCTGGGACGCGGTATTATTGATGGTTGTGGTGAAGGAATTGGTGGTCCGTGAGGTCCTCTGCTACTATCTGGCACCGGAGATTCATACTGATAACGACCATATGTATCGGGCGGTCTATTCGATGAGTAAAGATCTGGAGGACGTCCTGAAGAAAAATCCTCAATAGGTCGCGGAATAGGAGTTTGTACTTGATGCAGTGGAGCTCGGTATTGTTGAGATTCCATCTGATCCATTGGCTGCGACTGTTGAATTGGTACAGACGACGGTGGCCTTGCTGGGGAAGGACAAGGCACCGCGGGAGCTGGCGCCGGCGATGGCAGAGTATGTGGCGTTGGTTTTCGTATTATATGAGAAGGCGGAGAGATAGCCCCTACAGACTCTTCCTCGTCTTCCACTTCTGGTTGCTCTCGTCGCTTTTCCGCTGCTTCTCGCATTACCGTAGCTTTATGAATTATATGAGGTTCTGGTTCTATTGGTTCAGATGGAGGGCGCGGCGGCACGGTTGGCGTCGGCGTGGGCGTCGAAGGCGGCGCTGCGGCCGCGGACGGCGGTCGCGACGAAGGCGCTGGTGCCCCTGACATTGCTGGTGTTCCCTCTTCTGGTGGTATTCCTGACGGCCACATCGACTGTCCAGATCCTTCTTGTGCTTTCGGCACTCCCATAAAATATTGACGCGTCCCTTCAAGAACATTGTTGAACGAAACATCCATAATCTGATCTCTGTTTCCACTAGAAACCTGAAAATGAAAATACGAGTAATTAATAAAAAGAAGTTAATATCGCTCGGGAGTAAATATTTCATCGTAACTAGAGAATAAAATGCATGAAACGAGCGATGGGTTCATTAGCCGTCGGATGTCCTTGAGCGGTCTTCGCTCCTGGTTCATCGTCCGCTACCAGCGACGAAAACCTCACACACACAAATTCACTTTGAACTTTATTTAACTCAGATTTGTATTATTTACAATTATTCAAGTTAATGCAGGTCAAAAATCAAACTTTCAAACAAACATCATATTATGTTTGCCATACGAAAACTTTAAATTTATATCGTAAAGTTAAATGAACTGGAATTATTTATATATTTATTTATTAACTTAATGTTACAAAGATTTAACCCAACAAATCGACGCAGTACATAATTGAGATTTTCTTTTAAAAATGTGCATAATAATAAAAATAAATAATAATAATACCTTTTCGATGCCTATCCTGCCTGATGAGGAGGCAGCATCGGCCAATCATGTCTCTAATCTTCTAACAGACACCACCTGAAATTAAAAATAAATAATAGTGTTTACATTATCATCATACATTGCATTTCTTAGGTAAATAAGTACCTGTACTAAAACTCTCATATTCTATATTTGTATTGAATTTATCTAAATATTCATAGTATATAAGTAATCCATTATCTATAACTTATACGTATTTATTTAATTACATATCTAAATGACTAAATCAACAAAGTAATATTGGTGTGTGGGCATTACTATTTACGTACATGACACGATACAACTGGAGGACATTACCCTCAGAGTGCGCGAAACCGTCAATCGTGTATATTTTACACGGAAAACTTTAGTATCTATAACAAATAATATATTTAAATTGCTTTATTCTCATTAATTATATATTTCAGTAGTGTCGAAGCATCAATTTTTATACAATATTTGTGAATATATTACTATTCATTAACTTAAACAGAAGTAAATGTTGTTCTAACGTCAAATATGAAGTGTCATCCATGTATTTCATCACTTGATTCCTTAATCAAGACTTAAGACCCTTGTCTTCGTGGCGCAAATACGTGAGAAGTGATTTTACGTAAGTATAATATGTAAGAACAATTAATTAGTCTGTAATCGGAACAACGTTCGAACCACTTAAAAAGATTTTTATGATCTTTTTTGGAAGGAAGTGTAACTCGTTTGTAGTCCGTAATAATTGTGTCTAATATTAATTGAATAAAAACTGAGCAGTTTAATTAAGACGGTCCACGTCTTCTACGCCTCTTTCTAATTGTTTCTCTTCCGTATTCTATGTAATTCCAATATATTACTAAAAAAGTAACGTAGAAGTATCTTGATTTAAGTAAATAGACTTATTGAAAGCACTTTTCAAATCGTCGAAACAAAACAAAATCTAACGCTATGTTAGAATTAACCACATGGTTTTAAAATCTCCTGTTAACTCAATCTTTCTAATATGCGCCATTCTCATTCTGCATTAAAGAGAACGTAATGGAGAATGAGAAAAGTACGCGTGTATTTAACATTAGCCATCCATATTTTACGCGGTACTATGAGCTAATAATAATTAACATTCAACCAGGGACATTGTATGTCCAAGTGCAATAAATATTCTTGGCAATCTGCCAAGAATTATTTCGAAAAATAGTTCTACCTCGCTGAGACCGTAAATTCATATTCCGAAATGATATTTAATTAAAATATCGAAGACTTACACGCAAAAAATGCAGTAAATAAAGTTTATTACATATACAAGTGTAATAGGTAAATAAGCAGTTGACATTAGATAAGTAAATAATCATTAAAAATTGAGGTAAATACAATAAAGAAGTTTACTATTTGCGTTCGTTTATTATTCATCTAGAACATCTTTGTTTAGTAATAAAATCGTTCAAAACTAATCTTCGAAATAATGCAATGTTGCGGAAGGAATTTTTCAAGGCAAGGTCAGCTCCATTTTGCTATCTGCATTTTCCGTGAAATAACCTTGCGTATCTACGAAACGTCTTAAGAAATGACTTGTCGTGCCTACAACCTTTTAATATTATTAGTTAAAGAGGAAACAATGTGTCTAATTGCACTATAACGCGTTAATTATTTTTAATATTGTCTAAGGGGCCGTCCATTAATCACGTGATTTTTTATTTAGTACATTTTGACCCTTCTCCCCCTTCGCCTTTGGTGATATGTACTGAGATTTAACCTGTGAGATGTTGATGTGATTATTGTCCTCCACCCCCTCCCTCGCCTATCATCACGCGTATTTTTAAGACCTTAAAAGTATCTAACCGAAAATTTTCCAAATAATATCTTTAAATACATGTATAAATCTTATTTTTAGAAGTCGCGCGTAGTTAAATAAAAAAGTGTTTTAAAATTTCAATGTTAACAAAAAAAAATAATACACGTGATATCTTACTAGACCTCCCGTCCCACTTATGATATTTCGTGATTTTAGTCAAACCCTCCCCCCTTTCCACTCTCACCTTATTAATGGGCGGCCCCTAAAGAGTAATTATTGTTTAAATTTTTCTAATGTCAGGAAGAAATTAATCAAAATTTAGAAATGTATTCTCATACATCGCGCAGCAATACGAGATGCGCAACATGCTTGTGGCCTACATTTGCGTTCTATTTTTCGATCGAGCGCTAAAACGCCCTCTATTATTAGATCCGCATTGTTCATTGAGGATGGCCAACTTACATCGCAACTAATACTTCCTGTGTTTGTTTTACTGTAAATAAAAAGCAATTTCCTTCCAACAGAAGTCAAGAAAACTTTAATGCGATTTGAATTTGTGAAAAAAATGTTAATTTTAGCGTAGTTAAGTGATGATGTTGTGGCAGTTTAAAGAATTAAATCTAGCTATAAAATGTAGCATGTTGATCCATATGCCTAAACGCAAATGGGTCGCGATAATATACCTGAATTTATTTTAGGAATCGCAACGAGCCACGCTCATTTGGAATGCTTCCAACTTATACGACATGAACGTTGTTTATTCCTTATCATTTCTGACGTCAAATCGACTTATCAATGATATAAGTAATATTGTTATTTACCTAAACAAAGCAGAGATAAGGAATACTGAATTTTTAACAATAATTGATCGAATGTTTTCATACAATTAAATATAAATAATAAGATAAGAATTAGTTTACTTAATAGTCGATAGTACTTACTCACAGTTCTAAAATTTAATAAAAATAAAAAGCTTTAAATGTAATTACAGAATAGGCTCACAGAATACATCAGCGTGAAACAGTAGCTGTACTTGAAATGGTACTTCTGTTTCGATAAGTGTTTAAAAGTGCTTAAAAGTGCCACTTAATCGACGTAAAAAGCCGGCAAAACAACCAATGCGTGGACCGTGGCGCGGTTGTCAATGGGCGAAGGTGTTCTCTTACCATATAGGAGATCCACCTGCTCCGTTGTCCGCTATACCATAAAAAAAATTTTTTTTAACTGTTTGGAAGGTGATAAAAACTTATTACTTAATATTCTTTAAATATTGTAAACCTTTTTGTTATTTTTCTCCTTCAAGATTTGGCATTCCAAACAAAAAATATTTTGATCAACATCCATTACCTTTAAACTACTAACTGTTGAATAATTAATATCTTCAGCAAAATTTTATAAAATTTGACTAGCTAGAGAGAAATTAATTTCTTCGCGAATTAATTAATATCAAATTTTAAAGCCCAAGATATCGTGAGTTGATTGGGTTCTGTAACACGCAACAGTCGTTTTCCTTCGTTTGTAGGCTACTGGGTCAATACCTTACAAGAGAATAATTTTCAAACTCTGAACCGGTTCCCTTACATCATTGAATTAGAACTACATATCTTTAGACAGAGTCATAGACAATTAATTACTAAATGGCATTAAAAATATCCATATGCGATTAAACGATAGGTAATTATTATGTTATCTGATATGAGTGCGAATAAAAAAAACGAAAGTAGGTCAACAGGCCAATGCCATTCTAATGTGAAACACGCCGAAACTATTTTAATGACAATTTTCTCAATTTGTTGATAGCAAATTTAAACAATAGTAAGTATATATTGAATAACTATATTGTGAGATTTAAAATTGCCACAACTATCAAATAAATCAAAGGCATAGCATCTGTAATCACAACAGGAACATGAACACGCGAATATAATAATAATAATAGAAGGGACACAATAATCACAACGACATAATAATAATAGAACGAAGATTCAACCTTATTTTAAACCGTAAACCATTTCGTACAAATTTAAGATGATTTAGTATAGCGATGGTACGAAATAACCAGTTTCAATAGATATAGCCGTTGCGGAAGTGTCGGTGAAAGTGAGGTGAAAGCGTCCCGCAACATTTACCTAATCGCAGACGCAGTTGCGTCACATTAATGTGAAAGTCAATGTTATAGCAAATGTTATAGCAATTCTGCACGTGACATTAACTGTGGGTCACGCGCCTATTCAGTACATACGCATGTGGGTCGCAGCGATTGGCCATCATTAACAAATCATTTATGAGTTCTAAATCCCGAGATCCACGTAGCTTAGTGGTTTAATAAGTCTACCATGAAGCGAGAGGTATGGAATTCGAATCCCGGCCCGAACAATTGTAATTTATAATTAATTCGCACTCTTCGAGGGCTTGAAAGTGGCCGGGCGAGTGTATTACATACTGTCGCACCCGTGAAAGAGCTATGTTGAAGCATATACTAACGCACTATTGCGAAGGCTCGTCCAAAGTGATCCATAGTCAAGTCCACAGGCTCACAGAATACTTAGCGTGAAACGATACTTCTGCTGTGTTTTGGCTGAGTGAGCGAGGATATCAAAGATCCCCTGAAAATTCCGCTTAAGCGCCGTAAAAAGACGGCAACACATCCAATGCGCGGAATGTGTTGTCCATAGGCTGCGGTGATCACTCCGTTGTCCGCTAACCATATAAAACACTCAATAGAATATTTCTTACTATAGAATCAAAAGAAAGGCCTGAAATTATTGTTATTATTTAATATCTTTATTTATCTGGACATTTGTCCAGATAAATAAAGATGCCACATTGAAATCATTTTCTTAAACTTCCGCGTCGGTATTGCGATAGGCCGATAGCACATGGCCTTATTTATGTGATATCGGCCTAGTGGCTAGGGGTTAACGATCAATGTGGATAATTATTAAACTTACTTTTGTGATTTAAATAATTTCGCGATCACATTTGTTTAGTATAGCTTCAAATTCACAAAGCATTTAGCAATTAATATCAAAACCTCAATGTATTTCACGACGTTGTTTAGTCATAAAAGATTTCAGGCCACAATAAGGAAGTTACCATTACCCTTTTATTATGATATAATATGAATGCATTTGCCCGGTTTACGGCCGCATAATCGCATTATTAGTGACAAAAATAAAACAATGTTTCTGTTTCTTATATTACTAGAATTCATAATCGACGTAATATTTAACACTAAGTCGGTAGGCACAGTTCAAAATGGAAACTTTACCTTTTACAAACAATTTAGAGCGTCGTTCAAGAAAAGTAAAAAGTTTATCTTTATTATTTTACAATCAATCAAATCGATAAGTTCATTAGAAGTTATAAGAATATTTCGATAACTCGCAATTTTGTGCGTAAATTTTTGACGAAAGTACAATTGACAAATAGGTCAATAATCAAGTAGCAAAAAGATAAGTGAATTTGGACGACGTTAGAGAAAAGCGGTGGGGATATCTGCGGCGATAGCCGCTCTCTATCTATTTGGGTCGCTGCACACTTAACTGCTGCACACTCCTGCTATCTGTATTTCGTTTGTTTACGTTGTGATCAAGACGTAGTTTAGAAAATGCGCTTTTTGTTTCCCCATCAGCAACATATCCATAGACTTTACCGGTGGTCAGAGTCGGTAAAGGTAATTCTTTTAGAGGTAATGCGATATGCTATTTACAATTTTTGATCCAAGACAAATTTGATCCAAGAAAACGTTCAACATTTTTCTGTTAATAAATTTAAATAAACTGTTAATCAACGTAGACTATGGGGTAATGATTTTGTAAATGATAACACGCCTTGGGAATGAGGTGTTCATGCCAGGCATTCTCAGAGGTAATTTTTTGTTATAGTTTATTTATCTCACGGCAACAAATAAATGACACCTATTGAGTGTATTTCGCTGATTCTTCTCAGTGAGCTTAGCTTGGAACCGGTAGTAGACTGATGTTGAGTAAAAATATTTCATTTTATTTCATTATCGACAGGTAAATGGTCGGACAATAATATTTTCTTGAGGAAAAACCTATAAATATGACTTTATATTGTCTTGTTTGCTAGATGCCATGTTGAAGAGTCGATATGTTTATGGGGATATTTATTCTATTTTTAAATATTTTCTTAATCATGAATTAAAATATTTAATAATTCAATATGTACCTTTTAATTATTTCTATTTAAATATGTAAAGTTGCAATTCAGAAAAAAAGATATTAAATAAGTATTTTTTTTTTACATTACAAATAACCATTTTATTAATAATATGATATGTTTTGTGTATAGAATAAGATACGCATAACGCATGTAACTCGCCCAATAAAGATGCTGTTTGTTCAAAATGAAAATTTATATATTCTTAATGTTTAATTCATATAGTATACTCAATATCCTTGACCGTAATAGTAAGTTACCGTATTGGATTTTAAACTATTTGTTTCAATTTAAAACTAAGATATATATTATACTTGACGGCTGTAAAATAAACCTTTCTTTTAGAAAATACGAGTGATTATATGCAGTTTATTGTTCAATATCGTTTCATTTTCTTTTTTTAGGAAATGGAGACGAGCGAGCAGGACGCTCACCCATAGTAAGCGGTCTCCCGCCCATGGACACCCCTAGCCCTTGCAGAGCCACGGGCCCCTCAACGGCCTAAAGATACGTACGCTCTTTTTTCGAAGGTCCCCAAGTCGTATTGCTTTCGAAATTGGATTTTTGTCGTATTAGTTTGATTTTCTATCATTCTTTAATTAACGAATCATTACTTATAACGTATAGACCCCTACATATAAAACTGGCCACTATGATCTTTTATATTCTAATGAGTAGATCTTATATTTGGTTAGGTACCAAATTTAAATACATATATGATTTGAATTTAGGAGATTAATTTATTGGAGCCATTTTGAAATGTCATTTTAACTGTCTAACTTATTGCACTACTTCGTGGACATGTGTTACAATCAATTCACGTTCGAAATGAGAGCTAAAATATTTTTACAGTTTCACTATCTCAGTAAACTTTTAGTTTAATATTTAGTATAGTTCTGTTTATACATACATAAAATTAAAGATTTTAAGCTTAAAGGCTTTAAGCTTAGATAACGCCAGTGAATCGGCAAATCTTTGCCGATTGCTTGCCGACACTCAAAATAGTATTCAATCGCATAATTAATATACATTAGATATACATATAAATATACAATATACATTACATAATTTAATATAGATTAGATACCTACTATTTTTGAAACTAAGATAACGCCAGTGAATCGGCAAAAGTTAATATGCTTCTTGACACTCAAAACCGCATATAGCACCTACAATGCATTTTATCATGCTTCATTAAGCGATAAATATATTTATACTCAAAACTAGTTTCCGATGTCCAGCATTTCGACTCAGGTAGTGAAGTATTGGCAATTGCAAGTCGAGTAGGAAACGCACAAACGGCGTGCGCTTGACCTACTTACGCTGTATCTGCCGCCCGCGCAAACAAGTTCGCGATGAAATCATTCGATCTAGTCATTTGAACTGTATTCATTTATGAAAATACTTTAATAATATTTAAATATACGTTAAAAAAATTTAATATTGGTATTGTGTGAATATTGACAGATATTGTTTATTTGAATAAAAGAAACAATAAACGTCAGTGATTCTATATTTATACTTTAGCACGAGGTCATAAAACACGTCAGTCAAC
This sequence comes from Delias oraia, assembly GCA_018230265.1. Lineage (NCBI taxonomy): Eukaryota > Metazoa > Arthropoda > Insecta > Lepidoptera > Pieridae > Delias > Delias oraia. The sequence goes on along the minus strand of DWCF01003057.1, from coordinate 7,479 downwards.
CGAAGATAGTTGTCGCGATCTTGTTTACGTCACAAATTTCTCAAATCTAAAGATACAAACGTAAAATTATGTTATGTCAAAGAATATTCAACGCCTATAATGAACGACGCATGTTTAGGTTTGTGGAAAAAGAATCTCTGCATTTCACTATTCTGAACGTGACACAATGAACAATGAAGGCCTTCTATATTTATAACCGTGGTTGAGTTTGATGGAACCAATATCAACTAATTAGTAAATTAATTATCATTAGTTTGCTTACTACGTAATTTGTTTATTACTAAAAACTTTTTAAAATCAAATATTTTATTTAACTAACTACAATATATATATCAGATATTAGATAAGTTGAATTCCGAAACAAATTTATATTAATACTATTGTTTCTTAGAACTGAAACGTTGAGGAAACAACATTATTAACGAAATAACTAACAACTAATGATATCAAGGTCACGTTCGTAACATTTAATATTTGATGACTAGAATATTACTACAAAGAAGACACTATATTTATATCAATTAAAAAAGAATATAAAAAAGAGTTTTGACAAAATTAAATAATAAAAATCTAAAGTCTATTCGGAATAGGCCTAAATCGGATAGTCAAATGATTTCATCACCTACATAAGAGCAGAATTCAAAAAGGACTTTTCAGTATAATATAAAATAACTTTTCGATTGGATATACAATAAGAAATATTAATAATTTAATAAAAGTAGCTTTTACAAAGAAAGTTCTTTAGAATTATGAAAAATCTATGACTAAGAGCACTAGATTAGTGCATTTATAAAACGATTAATACAATTTTCCTTTTCTTTTCATCTAATCGCTGTAAGTTACGGTTCCTATTGGATATATGTACCTAACATCAACCTGCGAACCCCGAATGAACATTTGTTGTATCTCCACGACAGTTTTTTTTTTTTGGAGTCTACCTGCTTTTTTATAACAATTCTTTCCCACAACCCACATATGAAACTGATTTAACTTGACCCTTAAACCGAGAATTTCATAGTAAATGTTTTGTGCTTTAACTGTGTACTTGTGTTAAATTATACCTTTTAAAAATTACTATAATTAATAAACGAGCCTTTATTATAACAAAATTAATTATTTTTCCTACTATTTCTATTTTTGAACAGATTTAAAAATTACTTACGGTTGTTTCCATGTGATGTTATAAAAATCCAGTTTTTCTATAACCAATTATAAAATTTCCACGTATAACACAAATGTATTTATTTTTGTTTGCAACGCATCACACGGGATAGATAAGTCACACTACACTTGTTCGCACTTTCACTTTGTTGATCGATCCAAATACATACTTAATTTAACAACTGCACAGAATTTCCTTTATCGTCAGCTAGGTATTAAGTTTACATAACTGCCAATGATGAAGCAGGAAGGGTTCACACCCAGATCGAAGTACCTGTAACAAGGCAAAGCAAAATAAAGATTTGATATAATTACTTTAAAATGCTTCTGATAACACAAATTACCTTAAAATTTGTTGCAGTATGCTTTATACAACGTTGATCATACAAGATAAGTATAAAACGTGTAAAAAATTGTACTAAAACGACGCACTATGAATTCCGAGAACGAACGCTGACTGGCACTGCTGGCGGAACGGGGAGAGGGGAAGGCGTAAGAGGGAAACGGGGGAGGGGAGAACAGACGGAGGACATAATGAAGGAGGGAGACCGTCTGGTCGACCTATTGGCTTGGCACGCCGCACACAGATATACATATTACAATATGTTTATCTATGGTACATAGGTATCTAGGTTGATATGCTTAGCGTCTGTAGTATCAAGAGAGGCACAAACTATAGGTATTATTACTAAATTATTGAAAACGTCAAGTAGCTTAACCTTTAAATCTCATGGCTATGCAGTGAAGCGTTAAGGACATAGTTGCCAATACAATGCAATAGGATTGGGAAAGAAAACGAACGAGCGTTAACTGTGTCGAAATCTTCTGTGTTCACTATCTCTATAGTAACAGATAAACCACGTGCTAAAGATAACGATAAACAGTTATCGGGGAACAAGTGAAGGAAACGCCTCAGACACAGTACAGTGATAAGAATGACGAACGTGATGTAAATAAAATTAACCAGAAGTAACATAATGTACACAATGCCTATTATACAGATTATAAATGCTATATATTACTTCCTGATTTACTCTCTAATAATGGTCCAGAGGGATTCAAGGACAGTTTCACGGACCGCTTAAAAATATAAACAACAAAAAAATATCCCTGGAGCCTTCGATATTCTTCAATATCTTACCTGAGTACATATTAAGGGAGTTAACGGAGCAGGTGAGTCTCTTATATATGGTAAGAGAACACCGCCACCCATAGACAACCGCGCCACAGTCCACGAATTGGTTGTGTTGCTGGCTTTTTACGCCACTTAAGCAGCATTATTTAAGGACCTCCTATATCACAAATCACAGTAATCTCCTAAACACAGTAGAAATACCGCTTCAAGTATAGTTACCGTTTCACGCGGAGGATTTTGTGAGCCCGTGTCACTTCGGACGAGCGGGCCCAATTAGTGCGTCTCGACGTCGTTAGCATGGGTCTCCCACGGTGAACCGAATCGTAAAACTATTAAATTGGGAAGAAACCTTGAAAATGCGACGATTTCTTTAATGATATGACGAATTTATGAGTTAACTTAAATAGTAGATACACAGCCATGATTAGATAAACGTTTTTGTTTAGTAATTAGTAATTATTGTAAATAGAAACCGGAAAATACTTAGCAATACAATAATAAATCTTTGCTATTATAAAAAAAACAAATGATATGACACGTCACCCAATGCTCATTCCTCGTTAACTAATTAGTCATTAATAACAATGACAAAATGAGTACCATCTATTGACAAAACATAGTGAAGATAGAATTTCGTTCTTAATTTTAAAGTGTGTGAAGTATCAAAAATCAAAACATTTTTTAAAAATAAACGATGAGATATAAACGTGGCTCACCTTAGGGCAAGCGGTCCTCCACCCAAGGACTCCCCTAGCCCTTGCTGAGCCGCGGGTACGCTGCCGACCTACGCTCTATTCTCAGTTGTGTAACGAGAAAAATCGAGGTGAAAATGATGAAACTTTGTATTCAGCTTTGTGAAATTCAGCAGCAGGTATCAATCCAAACAGCTCCTCCGAACAATCCCCGCGATAAATGCGATTGCTAATAAAAGATGCTGAGCGAAGCAACATCTCTACGCAAAACTTTAAATTATGACGATTGCGACATGTCTATAAACGTTACTTTTTGTTTTATATCAGAATTAGTATGTGAATTAAATATTAATCTGTGTTATTACAACTTAACTCAAATTAATTACGGTCGCATTACACTAGCCTGTGATTGATATATATTTAGATATAGTAAGAACATGATATAGGGCGATCTTCGCGGGGGTAACGCACTTGTTGGGCTCAGTCCTTCCCACTCGCACACGACTGATCAAGTTTTTTGCTCCTACGAGTCATCGACTCACCAGTTCTTTATTTTTAATGATGTTAATCACGTTAACGAAATAAATACATTTACGTCCTAATCAGAAATTTTCGGGGAAAATCCTTTGATACCAGTTGTGAGTTTCAAGGTCACATACCACTTACAGTCGGTAAAGTAACTTTGAAGCGAAAAAATCACGATATTTGTTGCGACCGAGGTGTAACCGATTCCGAAAACCTGTTATATAGAGAAAGTTGGCGATTTCAAGCAATTCCTTTCCCGTCTCGTAAGATCTCGGACTGCCATATGAGTAGGCAGTTGGTATAACCTATAAAAAATGCATCGGTCACATTACCTATATTATATACCTCTGCTATTTATGCATTTAATAAGAGATCTTATGCCGAATTCAAAATGTTGTCCACAATGCCAAAGCCATAGACATTATACAATGTTAAAAAAGTAAATTAAGTAATCTTTTTTTAATTTTTGATCATTAGTTTGTTATAAAAATTACGGCAACATTTGTTTTTGAACGAATATTTTAAAGGGTTACAAAATTTATACGGGTATGTGTATTATACACCACAGGAACAACACAGGACGCTACTGGTGTTTTTAAATAATTTCTGTTTTCTTTATATTTGTAGATACGTCTAGGAGTTTTCAAAGGTTTTCAAATTTTAAAGCAGACGCGAGTGGCTGCACAGTCAAGTAAAGTGTCGTCCGAAAAGATTCATACCCTTCGCCTTAAAAACGATCCGAATTGGTATGAGAATAATAAAAGCTGCGAGATACTAAGTGAACGTTGACCTTGCGTCTCACGGACATGGAAATTATGTCAGTGGGTCAGCAAATTTGCACTTTTTTCAAACGACGTAGTAACTTACGACACATTTTTTTGTACACTATCTAAATATCTTATATTTTTACAACATTTACTTATGACAGGTGTTCTAATTAATTGAGTTAATTACTTTGTTAGAAATTATACTTATATTTTGCTTTTGTATGTGTAATATTGCTGCATTACTTGATTCGTAAAATATACAAATTGATTCCAAACGATGACATAAATAATGGATAACGTTTATAAATAAAAGATCAGACATAGTCGAAGAATAGTTAAAAGTGAATATTTCTCAGGGTCACCCATCTGTTATGCAGGTAGTGAATCTCTTTGGTTTACATTAGAGAAAAAAGCTCAATAAATAAGTTTGGGGATCATATGTGTCTATCCACACACGAGTGAAACAATTTTAATATCTGAGGGTCTGAGAGTTTAAAATCGTATGGTCATTTGGTTAGTCACCAGTTAGAAGCGAAATCAGAGCCACCATTATTTTTTTTTTTTGTTAATAATTTAATTTGAGTAAGATGAAACTGACGAACCCACGGCTATAGGTTAATGTTATTAGTTTAAAATCTTTCTTGTGGATGTCGTGCAGAATTAGATAATATTTATGTATAATTTTACGTTTTGTCTGATTTATCAATAACGAAGTATTTCACGAGTGTGCCTGCAGTTAAGAGAGTAATGTAATAATTAATATAATTATATTAATACTTACAAATAATTAATATAAGTAATAAGCAAATAAATCGATCAATAAATGTTTAAAAGTATAAAAGCCTTGTATGGTTTTTACTGTTTTGGATACTTTGGGTTGTTTACAAGTAGTAGACATTTTACTCGTTTTATAAAGAGATCTAGTGGACCCGTCAAACGTCGCTCTGCCGGTACGCCACCTAACCCGTCCAATTTACCGCCTACGTGGCATTTTTATTATATTTTTTCCCATGTACACAATATCATTATAAATCATAGCCTGTGTGTTTTTCTGATGTAGCTATATTAACGCACAGTTTCATTCAAATCAGTTCTGTAGTTTTTGCGTGAAATCTGTTGTATAGTTAATAATATTATAGTTATATTAATAAACGTTTGTATTTATTTAGTAGGATTGACCATTATATACAACTACTGGTTACTATAAGATATAAAATCCAAATTCAACAATCCTAATCATACGCTGTCACAGAACACAACGTTATTGTAAAGTAAACTATGTAAACTGTGTTATTGTAAAGTAAATGGTATGGTCGCCGAATCAAATTAATTATTGTGCAAACTAGGTGCAAATCACAATCAAACACTATTCAAGAACATCGATAAAACGAAAAAAGCTTAAGCGTAGAGATCGTGTCGATCTATCCGTTCGAGTTCTCGTTCGTAGCGCGGTGTGCGGGGCGCGGAGCAAGGGCGGGCCTGTCAAATAATAATAGCTGCGCAGCGATTACAAGTCATCGACCTTCGAAATATCTGACCTGCGCCGCGCTCAGCAAGGTTGCGCCTGCACACGACCGACGTTCGCTTCACCCTGCTCAACTTACTTCATTATTCACAACTCATCGTCTTTCTAAAAGGGTATACGTTTGTGATAACAAAACAATCGTATCTAACAAACATTCCAATCGTTCACGTTATTCTTATACAGTGGAATCTCGGTAATTCGAACTTCGTTTAATTGACATCCTCATTAAGTCGAAAAAATGCTATTTTCTTCAACTAAAGCTTTAAATACGCGGTATTTTCAATTAATTGGACTTTGTAACTCGAACAAAATATAATTCCTCTACGAGGGTTTGATAAGAATATTCAATCTCTGTAATTCGAATTTAAAAAACGAGTCTCCGTGACTCGTAGTTAGTAAAATATTGTGGCGTCTTACTTGGACTTACGTTTTTTTCTAGTGCATTTAAATATATATAAATAAACATGAAATCTACGTCGAAATGTTGGTTAACTTTAACTCCACAAGTCGAAAAATATTCTCATAAACCGCATCCTTAGTCAAAAAAGTCAAAGTTTGTACAAATACATTCTATCTACCTCGAAATTCTTGATAACTCCGAATTTTTAGCATTTCCCATGACATTCGAGTTATTGAGATCCGACTATAGTTTATTTTAATACTAATTTTGTAGACACAACTTTGAATACTTTAACAATTTGGTTTTTAATAACATGACGGTTTTTTAATTACTTAAGAATTATCACAAAATGAAAATACGACATATAAAAAAATAACAAAATCTACCCGATACGTCGTTTTACAATCAAGAAATGCTTTCAATCCGAATTCTTATCGTCCGTTTGCCCGTTGCGTTTTATCGTTAATGTATTAAATGTAGATTATGAGCGCGTTTTTAAATATTCAATGACCTTTATATTCAGTAACTTGTCTTTCGCGAAAACGCAGACGCATCGGTTTGTGAAGGTCATATCATCAATTACCTTGATTCGCGCTGCTCATCAAAAATCTCATCAGTGAACCGAAATAAATATATTTTTATAGTATAGCGAACAACGGAGCAGGTGGGTCTCCTTTATGGTAAGACAACACCGCCGCCCATACCCAACCGCGCTACAGTCCTCGCATTGCCTATGTTGCCGGCTTTTTACGCCACTCTAGCGACATTTTTGTGGGCCTCCGATATCCTCACTCACTCAGTGAAACACAGTTCAAGTATAAAGAGTTAGTATCAGACGTTATCTTTGCTGAAAGCGATATTCTGTAAACGATGGATATCGTAGAAAACAATTAACTAAATAATAGCTTGCGTAAAATAATAAAATTTAACAAAATTTCTATGCATTTTCTAAAGCAGTTCAAATTTATTTTGAAAATATTCAATAATTGTTCAGATCCAAGCCATAGCTAAATTAGAAATCTTTCCAGGGGTAGTCTTCTAATGCCTACCAAATAGACAAAAACTGTTGAAAATACAGATATATCTTAATATATATATAAATCTCGTGTTACAATGTTTGTCCTCAATGGACTCTTAAACCGCTTAACAGATTTCGTTCAAATTTTTCACGCAACATGCAGTTTGGTGCAACTTGAGAGAACGTATTTTAGTCAAACTTTGTATAATCAGAATAAGACATAGATTACAGTTTATAATTGTATTGTGCAAACATG
>DWCF01003056.1:0-21141 GCA_018230265.1 Delias oraia | reverse complement strand
TATATTATTAGTTTTTATATTAAAATTATTTTTTTAATTATATATCTCTTGCTAGTCATTGCTATATATAAATATAACTAATATTTTAACGTGGGTGAGCCAAGCTGAAGCATATGCTGACGCACTAATTGGGCCGGCTCGTCCGAGGTGATACCACGGGCTCACAGAATTCTCAGCGTGAAACGGTACTTGTGATATGTTTCGCAGAGTGAGGAAGGATATCGGAGGCCCTTAAAAGTGCCGCTTAAGCGGCTAAACAGCCGGCAACACAACCAATGCGCGGACTCTGGCGCGGTTGTCCACGGGCGGCGGTGTTCTCTTACTATATAGGAGACCCACCAGCTCCGTTGTTCACTATACTATATTATGAATATTTACTAAAATTATTAAAGAGATCATTCTTCAACAAAACATTAACGCTCTGAGAGCTTGATGAGGGAAATATAAAGTATAATATACAATATAAGTGAAAATGTGTACATAATATCTTTTTGTATTTTTTTTATTTCAGTTGTTCATATTTTACATTAAGCTCTTCAACACAATTATCACATATTTGAACTTGATATGTCAAAAAAATGTTATGTTTATCATCTGTTCTACTGGCATTATTAAATATGATCCATCATAATACTTGATAAGACTGAAATACAGCACAAATAAATATTTTATCAGTTTTATGTACATTTATATTATATTTAGCAATTATAATTATTTTTGTAATATGGTTGAAAAGTCCATCTAAATTGTTGCATTGAATTGAAAAGAGTCTATATTATAATTATAATCTATGGCCAAATATGTTAGTTTGCTATGTACATATTTGTGTGTTAAAAATTAGGGTGTTGTTTTCTTACATGGTTAAATATTGTTAAGTCATTAGCATATCCTTCATAATTCAGAGCCAAGAATTAATGAGCACTTTATTAAACTTGGTTTTTTAGCTATTATACCTAATCTTAATCTAATTTCAATATTAAATTATATTAATATTCTTGTAGATTTTTTGTCCTAATGCATTATGTTTATAAAAAACTAAAGTAGCGTAAAGTTTTTAAGTGGTATAAAAAGCCGGAAACACAACCAATGCGCGGACTATGGCGTGGTTGTCTATGGACGGTGGTATTCTCTTATCATATAGGAGACCCACCTGCTCCATTGTCCGCTATACTATAAAAACAAACTAAAAAATCAAAGGTTTTAAATTCTCACCTTTGTTACAATTGGTTTATTGGATTTCCAACTGGGCTCTGACATCTTGCCCAACTGCAAATCCTTCTTCAGTTTCAAACCTTCCCAGATACCACCAAAAGTTATTTCTTTTGCTTCAGAGCCCACTGTAAGAGCTTCCTTTTTTTCAACTTTCTCAGTTTTTTCCTTTGATCCAATTTTGGTTTCTTCTATAGTTGTGGCCTTATCTGTGTGATCTACAGCTATTGTCTCTTTTACTTTAGCTTCAGATAGATATAATCTTTGGGTGACACCCTTTTCAAATTTTTTAATGAGATCTAAAAATAAGAGTTTATATGAATGAGATATCAAAAAACATATGTACCATGCTTATTTTTTACTTTTAAATATAATATGTGAGGCTTGGAAAATATTACATGAGAGTAATTTATAAGAATTGGTTTTAATATCCATTAAGAATGAAAAATTTATTTAAAAAGAACAGCTATAAGTAATTATTACATTTAAATATTAATAAATTAAATTAAAAATGTTTATGAATGTACTTTCATCATTTAAATTTAATTGATTATTTTAAAAGTATATTAACCCCACTAAGGTGTTTTAAGTCACATTTTCTCTTCGATGAGAGGTATGCAATGATTTTTTTATGGCTTTATATGTTTTTATCTTTTGAATAGTTACTTACTTTCCCATTGCTCAGGAGTTGCAGGTTTTATTCTTTGTACCAATTTTTCTACTTCAGTATTGAAATTTGTCATTGAAAGATAGTGTCTTATGGCACGCCACTGTCCACCCAATGACGACATATTAGTTAAATACTTTACGACCTATTAAGTTTCAATGAAAAACAATATCTTCAACTACAAGAAATATAATATTTATAATAAAATGTGAACGCAGTAACTTATACCAATTCTCTTGATTTAGTTTAGAAAGTACTAGGCACAAACACACTTCACTGTCGTAATATAGTTTATGTACGAATAGTATTTATGAAAAACCTTGGCAAATAATTAAAAATAGCAAATATTATTAGATCGATGACAGAATAAATACTGGTTGACGTAAAATCGCGCGATCAGTGCTACCAATATTAGCGTATCAAAACAAACACTGATAAAATAACAAATTCACTTCCACTTCCGTGTTGTGTTCAACCGAAATCCAAAATTAGCAATGTAAATAATTTAAAAACTCGATAGTAGTAACTATTTATAATGTTTAGCATTCAAAAACTGGTTTAACACTGAGGAGTCGCATTCATTATCGCTGGTTTTATAGAAAAATAACAAAAACATGTTTGTGCGACTTCATATAGATAGAACGCAAAATAGAGCACGAGCCCAGACACACCTCTTTTCTAGCGCAATGAAATGGTAGCATTAACAGAATAAACAACAAACAAACATCGTATGATTTTCTTGCTACCGATCCAAAATCTCGCGCGTCTTCTTCGAACAATGACTAGATAATTTGGCCCGAATGTCTATTCGAATTACATAATAAACTGTGTATAACTAACAGATACCCCTTCACCTGTTAAATATCGTGTACTATAATTGAAGGTCTAATTTTGCTAACGTATTATTTTAGGTATTTTTTATTTATTTATTTAGGTATTTTAGGTATTGTATTATTTATTTTTTTAACGTATTTTTTATTTTTTGTAGTATTTTTTAACGTATTAAACTGAAACGAAATAACATTTGAAATAGATTAAAAGAAAATACCTTACAAAATTAGAAACAAAATTATGACAAGTCAGTAATGTTTTAAAAACTTAGGTTATCAAAAATTGGTTCTGTGATTAAATATTTAATTCAATGACGATTAGTTCATACAACTATTATTAAATATAAAATTACTATACGAACTATAATTTAAATATTTTATGGTTGTTTTTATAACATAACGTACGGCGCATAACAGAATAAGTCTCACAAACAAATTACTCATCAAAACAAAATTCCTAGTGTGAAAACTAGACTCTAATAATAATTCAAACAATAATAATAGTAAAAAAACACGATGATTAATGTTTTTTGACTATGTATGACAACGACCTCATTCTTTTGCTCTCTACAATTCACAAGATAACACTATCTGAAAATATCAATACTATCCAGGTTTTTTAAAGATATTAATAATATGTATCCAGTTTAAAATTTTAAAAGACTATACATTTACATATTTATTATTGTTTGTTTATTTTATGTACTTAAACATTTTTGGGTAAATATACTTATTTAGGTCTAATATAAATTTCTTTATTTGTATGAATTTAACATTTGCAAAAAAAAACAGTCGGCATATTATTATATAAGATAATTTGAACACACGCGAAGAGAAATCAGTAGGTAAGTCGATAAAGACTGTCAAGGTAAGTTGCAAATAGCAAGGACAATTTTAACTACGACGCATTTTAATTTAATATCTCCGAAACAATCAACTATAAATTATAACATTAAACATGTGTTTCTTCTGATTCTTATAATTACGTACAATATATTCTTTAAATTAATACTATTTTAATAAGTACCAGATTTAGATTATTATTTATGATGATTGTGGTTGAATATTTTAGTTGTAAAAAAGAACAAAGCTTGTGCCGCTAGATGTTAACGACCCATTTGGGAAGTCATTACGTTATATTACGAATAAACAAAGATATAAGAATTTGTGAACCTTTCTTTCAATGATGAATCACCAATAAGAAAACCATAATTGTAATGATATGCTGATTCACTAATTTGTTTATTTAATTATTTGTTGGGTATGTCGGTACATCCAACACACTTCTGAGGCCTCATGCGGCGTTATATATAATATTATAGAATTTTAGAACATTTTTGCTTGCTCCTCGAATGCAATTACCTTTAAGTTAAATAATTCTCAAGATCGTTCAAATAGAATCGATATTAATTCATCAATAAGTTATTTTCTTATAAGAATTTGAGTATGAAAGTGTAAATGGGTCTGCAGTCCAAGGAAATCCAGAAATAAAAGACAATAACTATTATAAAACAGCAGCATATATTAATTTAAACTTAACATTTTATATTAGCAAGTTTATTGTACAGGTCATAGGCCATTCACTATGATACACCAATGATGTTATGTATTTTAATTGTAATTTATTGTAAAAAAAGAAATTTTTGACAATTTTCGAATTATGCTTCCTTGGTAGTAAACAATTAATGATAAAATGTAGCTTGAATAGTTTAAAAACAGGTTCTTACTTATACCTAAACATTTTTAATAAGCAAGTTAATATGGCATATGACAAATCTGTCAATTGTCAGTTGTGTGATCTGTCAAATCCATTAAAGTAATGTGTACGTCGCAGTCATCTGTTTGAATCCGCTATTTGATCGAATGACTAGCGCGTTAATTGAATGACGACATTTAGTTGCATGACTAAAGGACAACCCGTCAAGTTGTTGAAAGTAATGTTCAACGTCTTGACTGAAAGTCGTTAAATGAGATATAAAGTCGATAAATATTTAAATTACGTTATGAATAGTTAAATCCATGCTGTTACACTATTTTATTAAGAAAAGGTCACATTAAAGTAAAATTAATCAAAAAAATATCAACACAGTGCTATCAGCTGTGCGAGCTGTTTGACGCCATACTTGATTTGGTGACTACTAACGCACACTGGGAAAAAATTAATTAAATTACAATCACTTGACTGGTTTTACAACCGCTCTGTTCAAAGGGCTATATGCTACAAACCGCTAACTAGTTGGACGTTGAGTTACGCTTGTTCAGTCAACTTTCGGCCTAGTCATTGAATTGAATGTCGTAATTCAATGAACGCGTTCGTCATTCGATCAAATAGCGAATCCAAACAGATGACTACATGTATAAGGCAAATCATTGGTAAAAAAATCATAAAAAAACTTCTAGTAAACTCTATCTAGTAAACTTATATCTACAATTTTTTATTGAGGAAATACGAATTCTATTTTCGTTTTAACGGACGACTAAGCACTAAACCTGTTAATCATAGACAAGTTTTGCATAGACATAAAAAAAAAACGATTGAAATAGATTAAATTTAATTCGTCTAAAATATTTCGGATACTTCATAATCTGCAGTGATATTACATGTATAACGAATCTCTATAGAATTATATTCCATAAAATAAATCTAGATAATTTCACGCGTTTCTCTTAAATTTTCTTGACATGAGTTACACGTGAGCGGTATTAAGTTACTTTTTTATTATATAGTGAGAAGCGGGTCCCCTGATGGTAAAAGATCACCGCCACCTATTAATCAATGTTGTTGTTGTTGCTGCCTTTTACCTCACTTAAGCGGTATAATTTAGTGAGTATGTCACTAAACCAGTGCAAGTACTATTTCACATTATTATTAACAAATTTAGTTTGTATAAAACGTGTTGTTTAATTTAGGTACGCTTTAGCCAGCTTTAATTTGAATCGATATTTGTAAACAATTCTTTCTGTACTATTGTAAATGGAAAAAATATTTTACTAACATAATCTGAAGCGTTATTTTAGCCTAAAGCAGGAGTTCCCAAAATGTGCGCCGTAGAAAGTGAAGTTGTTCTAGCATTATCCAAAAGCACAAATATTTACTGAATAATTTAACAATAATTTAACTGAATCGGTAGCTAACATTTTTTAAATAAAAATAGTGGCAAACGAGCAGGAGACTCAACTGGGGCAAGCAGTCCTCCGCCCATGCACACCTCTAGCCCTTGCAGAGCCGCGGGTGCGTTTCCGGTCTTTAAGGAATATGTACGCTCTTTTTTTGAAAGTCCCTAGATCGTATTGTTTTGAAGCTAGCAGCTGACATGACGCGCGTCGCCGCCAACTAAATTTCAAATAGTAGGTGTTTTAAATTTTTATTTCTGTATTGCTTAATTAATATTTTCACCCGTGAGAGAGCCATGTTGACGCACTAATTTTGCCGACTCGCCCGAAGTGATACCACGAGCTCACAGAATACTCAGCGTGAATCGGTACTTGTATTGTGTTTCGCAGAGTGAGGATATCGGAGGCCCTTAAAAAAGTCGGCAAGACATCCAATTCGCGTACTGTGGCCCAGTTGTCCATGGGCGGCTGTGCTCACTTACCATATGTTCCGATGTCCGCTATACTATAAAAAAAGATGCCTATCTATTTCTTTCGACTGTACTTTTGTCAAATAGGTAGGGTGCCGTGACAAAATACTAAGTTGTAGGTGCGCCGCGGGCTGAAAAACTCTAGGAACCCCTGGCTTAAAGTACAATTTTGTTCATTGTTACACATCTAAACCACGTTCATACATTATTCAGTCTTTCATCAATTGATACAATGTGCGTTTATATTAATGTGAACGATCACTAATAAATTTAAGCATTCTTAAGCTTTTTTGGCTCAAAATTTCTATTAAAGACTTCACATAAATACAATTTAAAATTAATATTAACAAATGCTTTGTTACGTCACATTGTTACGTTACCAATAATTCGCTGAAGAGTTCAATTCAGAAAAACACTTCTGTTTGCAATCATTTCAACATTCGACATACGAAATCCATCTTCACGTTTAAGGCCATATTTGTAAACTAATTCATGTGTTTGCAATATCACATCGATGCAATAATTCTAGAGTTACTGAGAAATCACCGCTCTTATTTTAACTGATTAAATTAGCACAATATTGCGATAGAGTTTGTAGGCCATGTCTACCCACAACGCGTGTATTGAGACCGGATACAACGGGGTTGATATGTGCATTGTGGAGTTCCGCTACCTGCGTAGAGCACGCCGCTGCAGGGTCACCTGATCCTTTCAAATTGCCTAACCTGTGAATAAAAATTCATTATATTATGAATAGAAATTAATTAAAATAGGTCAGGTTGTCATTTGCGGTTTCCTAGCAGTAAAATACAAAGGCTTGTTCGTAAAAAAACTCTCTCATAAATGCCCCACGATCCGTGGGAGAGCAATGCTCAAGGGACAAAGCTGAGAAAGGGACTCACAGAATACTCAGTGTGAAACGGCATTTGTACTGTTTGGCAGAGTAAGCGAGGATATCGGAGGCCCTTGAAATGCATAAAAATCCATGGCATAAAAACCGGCAACACAACAAATATGCGAATGTGTCGCGGTTGTCCATGGGCGGCAGGGTTCTTTTACCATATAGGAGTTCCTTTATAGGAGTACCTGTACCGTTGTCCGCTATAGATTTAAAAAATTACAACGATCCGTTCATTTCGTTGAATATTGCTTATTTATGTGTTAGTATGTAAACCGATTAAATTGTAACTATTATTATATAACTGAAACGATTTTTTTTATAGTATAGCGGACAACGGAGCAGATGGGTATACCCCTATATGGTAAGAAAACCCTGCCGCTCATGGACAACCGCGCATTGTGTTGCCGGCTTTTTACGCCGTTTTAGCGCCATTTTAATGGAACTCACTCACTCAGCGAAACCTAGTACAAGTATCGTTTCACGCTGAGTATTCTGTTAGCCCGTGGTATCACTTCGGACGAGCCGGCCCAATTAGTCCCACCACATATGCTTCAGCATGGCTCTCCCACGGGTGAAAATTGGAATTGGACACGGATGAGTAAATCGCCTCAAAGAAAGAGCAAAAATGTTACTAACCAGAATTCATTACCCGGATGGGCATTCCCATCCCACGGGTACGTCATAACTAGTAATTTTCCCGCGTGTTCACCCGTCAACTTCGAAGATGGCTCGCGCTTCTCTATTTGTACGTTAATACCACCTGAAAGAATAGTACGTACACAATCAGTTTAATTCCAGTATAACCTCGATTTCCGCTATACTATAATTTTATGCCGCACACAATTACTTCTCTGTGTGTTGTCCACAGAGTGCTTATATTAATATTAATATGCTTTCAAAAACTGCGCACCTATGCCGTTACAGCCGGTAACGCACCCGCGGTTCAATTTTTGCCGACCGAATAAATAATTAATACAAATATAATTAATACATGATCATCATTGGTTCCTTTGAGTTTTTGTGCATCAACATACTGCTATGTCTTTTAGGCTACCAGTATATCTTAGGAATCCTATTAAATATAATCTGTATTAGTATTGGAACAAGTGGCGTAATAAGCCGACAACACAACCAATGCGCAGACATGCGCAGAAAATTTTGCTATGCAACAGAAATTTAAAATAAATAAATACTGTTCTCGTGTTCATTATAAAAATACAAACTAAAGATAGCAAATAGAAAATGCAATTTCCCACCTTGAGGATGCCGCTTGCTTTCGAAGAAGATTCGCTTCTCTGACGGAGATTCCCCTGGAGACGACTTTTTACTAAATAAGTCTGAAAATTATATATTTACATTAAAACATACATATTTGCTCAATATTTTTATACATTTTTTTTTGTCAATCATGAACAGAACATACTTTCATTTCATATACGTTAACTAGGAAGCAAACGTTATTTTAATTTATTTAAAAAATATATTTGTAAAACATTATTTTAACGTATGTAGGAACATATATTAAAATAATGTTTTACAATTTCTGTGCAATTTTTGTAAAAAATATTTTCAAATTATGTTTTTAAAGTATGTATTTAATGTTTAAAAAATATATTTTTGTACTCTTATGGAGTACAAAATATGGTATACCATTTTTTCTAGTATTTTCTTACATAATATAGTCTAAAGATAGTAAATACGAACTCACAGATTTATTGTTTAACTAATATCAATTTATTATAATGGCTCACCTAATATCGGTTTATTCGGTTTTATATAGGCAAAGTTCACATCCGACACATGATTCAATAAATCCTTTTTCAAAAAAGCCCGCACCCTCTCCAAAAAGGTCAAAACGTAAACATCAACTTGATGAGGGCTCATTTTCCACACACCAAGACCTAGAACAAAGAAAACCAAGAACTAAAACATAGAAGAAATATAGTATTTTGCAGCTGAAGCATTATTTAGAATATAACCATTTAATAACTTTCGTTAGAATTTTAAGATTTGTCATTTTAGATATGATATTATTTAATGATTTAAATTAAATAATTTTTGAGAACTTCGGAGCTAAGTGTTCTCATACGCCTACCACGAAGCGAGACGTACTAATCGCAATATTTGGAAATTTAGGTAAAAAAAAACAAAATAAATAATTATAATAAAAAAATAATAATTAACAAAATACTTTATTGATCAATTAAGATTTTACAATGACTTGAACATCATTGACTCCGCTACCGGTTTCAAGCCTACTCAGACCTGAGAAGAACTGTCGAAACAAACTCAGCAAAAACAAAAAATATTCTTATGAGATCTAATAGAAAACCAATTAGAGATCAAAAATTGGTTTTATAGGACTATTTTGTCCTGTTATTAATTTTTTTATTCTATAGCCGACAACGGAGCAGGTGGGTCTCCTATACGGTAGGAGAACAACGCCGCCAATGAACCGCCTCACTCACTCTGCAAAACACAGTACAAGTACCGTTTCACGCTGATGATTCTATGAACCCGTTACATTTTTCAACCAAATATAGTATAGCAACTCACCACAGCCAATAATATTCAAGAACACCGTTCGCTCCGCTAGTTTTCCCCGGCTCTGTGCTTCCAGTAAGGCACTCTCCGCTAACACACTGACACGCTTGTAGTACACCTCATTGTCGAATATACCGCGGGCCGTGTCTACGTACCGTTCGAGGTACTTCTTGTCGTCAGGTTTTTCCGTTATATTTACGTAAGAGGTCAGCTCTTGGTAGGTATAGCTGTGCACCTATTTCAATATAAATATTTTTATAATCATTCATTTTCTCTCACAAAGGTAAAAGATCATTAAATTAAAACACAAACACATTTTATTTTATTGTAAAGCGGACAACGGAAAACGATGGGTCTTCTATATGGTAAGGGAACACCACCGCCCATTGACAACCGCGCCAAAGTCCGCGCATTGGTTATGTTGCCGGCTTTTTACATCACTCAAGCGGCATTTTTTTAAGGGCCTACGATATCCTCACTCACTCTGCAACACACTACTAGTACCGCTTTACGCTGAGTATTCTGTGTTTCCGTGATATTACTTCGGACGAGCCGGCACAATTAGTGCATCAGCATAAGCTTCAGCAAGGCTCCACGGATGCGACAGTTTCTAGACACTCGCTCGGCCACTGTCTAGCCCTTCCAGAGACCGAATATTATATTATATACATTATATATATTAAATAATAATAAATATTACAGAATATTATATATATTATATTATAAATTGTCCGGACCGGAATTCCAACCCGATACCTCTCGCTTCATAGTACAGTGTAAATTCTATATATTAATTATATACATATTTTGATATCTGGACGGAATAAGCGACCCTAAACGAAATGAAGTAAAAATAGTATTAAAAATGAAAATTAACATTCTTTAATTTTCTCTTACGCATCCGTTGCGCGAATCAGTGAGTTTATCATTAACATACAGTGATTTTGTCTTACTTGTTTGGCTTCATTTTGTGAGAAACTAGAATATGATAACGTACCCATAGACGATTGTATGTACGAACAGTATACATTTCTCAAGGATATTACGGTTAACGGTGAAACAGTTTGTACTGTGTATCGCTTAGTGAGGATATTGAGACCGTTCAATCTTACCGCTCAAGCGATTCAAAAAGCCGTCAACACAACAAAATCGCAGAATGTGGCACGGTTATATATACCTTACCATAAAGAAGACGCGCCTGCTCCGTTGCCTTCTATAGCATTAAAAATATTCAGAGTGAATGTTCTCTTTAGTATATATGTGTAAAACAAGCAAAGCCGTGTCATTTCGACGACAAGGAATTTGTCGTAGATGACGTTACATGGAGTTTACATAGTATTGTATATATAGAATAGCTTATCTAATATAAATGCATTTCATTCAAACAAACATTGCACTGTTGAATGACGCACAATATATACATATGTACAATTAAATGGAGTGTGGTCGGATTACGTAGTATGGACGGTAATTGTGAAATCATGTATTCAATAAATATATAGCTGAACCGGCAAATGTTGTTTTGCCATATCTATATAAAAGAAAGGTTTACGGGGTCACCTTACATACAAAAAACTATTATATGATTTAGATGTGTTTTTCTTCGCTAATAGATTTGACAGTGTCCGGGGACTAGACTGCACGCGTTTGTTAATTAAAACAGAAAATTATTTTTAACGTAGCCGTGAATCACAATTAGCGACATTTTATAAGGCCTGCCTCCTCACTCACTCAGCGAAACTCAGTAGTAGCACCGTTTCACGCTGAGTATTCTGTGAGCCAGTTATTTCTTTTATTCTGATTAATATAACCTATGGTACTCAAAAATAACATTTTTCTTTTGATATGTCTTTTTAAGATCAGTTAATTGGAACCAGAAGTTATCCTCTACAACAAACATTCAAACTTCCTCTTTGTAATATTAGTACAGATAGTTAATTTATAAAAAGTTCTTTAGTTCTTTAATTACCACCAACTGGCACCAACTGGTACCTTTTAAACTAGCCAATGGCTTATAAATAGACCAACTATTGTAAATTTGGCTGTAAAAAAATTAAACTCTATAAGTTTCTAGTTGGTTCTTTTCGTAGAAGTATATCTTACGAAAGCTAACATTGTAGCTTTACTAGTAATTGTACCTAAATTGACTTGCAAAACTGCCCCTTATGGGGCCTATTTGAATAAACACCTGTTTGAATTTTTGTCCCAAATGACCTCGCCACAAAATTAATATTAAGTTATGATGATAATAAGTTGACCTCTAATCGACAACCACGCAGATTGCGAGGGTAATTTTAAAATGTTTTTACTTTGCCATTTTAAAGATAAACTAAAAGCTATCAAATTAAAAACAACTGTAATTTTAAGAAAGTACCTAAATGATTAAATATGTAACAGATGTAAGTGGGCTTTTCAATTTAAAACTAAATAAACTGTTATATAAAAGTTAATCGCGGAAGGTGACAAATGTTTAGCACAAATCTCGAAAACAACTGGATCGATTTTGTTAATTTTTTTAAAGAATATTCCTCGAAGTTTGAGAATGATTGTCATTCGGACAAAATTTAAAAAAATGCCATAACAAGTCTAAAACAATATTTATTATTCTTATACTCCGATTTATCTAGACATTCAAAGATTACCGCTTAAGCTAATAAGTGAAATAATTTGAAAATAAATGAATAGAAAATTGTAATCGTCATAAAATGCATTAGTTCGCGACGTATATACATTACTGAAGATGTAATACACTTGAAAAATAAATATATGACTTTTTCATATTTATTTTTAAATATATTTTTATTGTTAATATTGTTTTATTGATTTTTACGTTTAGGGAAACTTCAATATCGTCACACTTTCTTGGACTAATTTAACCGGATTATTATTCTTTTTACAAAGTTATATATTATAAATTTCAAGATTTAGTATGTGGTTCGGGGAAGGCAAACAATTATCCTACTACATAAATGGAGGGTAATTTTGTTTTTTTTTGGGTTGAGCGAATATAAACAACGCGTACCAAACAGGAAGATATCTGACGGCTTCAAATATATTAAATATACTATAGTTAAAATATATAAAAACTTTATACCTGATAGAACTCTGACCAAATCTGTCTCCACATATGTTTAGCCGACTGATTGTTTTTTACATATGTAGTTTTGAGTACATTGAGGCATGTAGTCGGCGTGACTTCTTCACCATAGCCATTCTCCGGTGTATTCTGTTGTTCGGTTATTAATATATCCTCATAATCCATTCTCTCTGGTCGTTCAAATCTTGGACCAATGAGACCTAGAATTATATAAGATTAATAAAAAAAACTTATTTGATGACTTAATTACTATTAAGTTGTAATGATGAACGATCTTATGAGTTCTAATTTACCGTGAAGGTAGCGGTAGCAGGTTCGAACCGGGTCTGAATAAAATGTATAATTTATTCGGTCTTTGGAAGGGCTTGAGCGAGGGACTTAACACTGAAGAATAAGCTGACACACTAATTGGGCCGGCTCGTCCGAAGTGACAACACGGGCTCACCAAAAACAAGGGTGAAATAGTATTTGTACTTTTTTGCTAACTGAGTGAGGATAACCGAGGCCGTGAAAATATACCGCCAAAGCGGCGTGAAAATCCGGTAAACCACAAACCAAAGCGCGGATTGTGGTTGCGGTTGTCCATGTAAGACAGTGATCTCTTACCTAGAAGGATCTCCACCGGCTGTGTTGCCCGCTATACAATAAAAAAAGTTTTATTTTATAGATCAAAGATTTTATATAAATATAAAGAAAGTTCCACCTCACCTATTATAATTGCTTCCTGCTCGACATTGCCTTCATTGATAACACCCAGGTTATACCGATTACCATCATTAATACACTCTGTGTAACCGCTTACATACACCATGGCACTTAACTTAATTTCATCATAACTTAAACAGTTTTCCAATTCTAGGGGTGGCTTTTGCTGTAGCGTACCAATTTGTTCCCAACCTTCTTTTCTGTAGGTTTAATTAAATACTATTACAAAACTAGTTTGATTTCTAATTAAAGACTATTAAATTCTTTAGTTTAAGTGACATTACAACGTAAGAAACTAATGTTATATTTTTTCAACCAGACAATTTATTTACATTATAAATTTATTTATTCAACATTATCATAAATTCAAAGGACAAAATATTATTTAAATAAAAATTATATTTACTTTTTTAAACTTTAATTTGATTGACAATAAACACAGTAACCACTCTTAATTAAAAGTAATGCTATTTTTCAATAGGTTCAATAACAAGGTTCATATAACGTCCTACCCAGTTTCTCCTGTTAACAGTTTATATGTGTCCTTTTTAGTCATAAAGGTCACGGCACGCTTTTTCAATAGCCTATCAATAAATTCTGGCACAGTCATGGTGGCATATAAGGATTTCTCTATTGGTGAACCAAATTCTCTGTAAATAGTCATTAGTATAAAGTTATAAACAATTAGTTAATTTTTTTTCATATTTAAATATGTATATAAGAATAGATTTACCTCTTATAGATAAGAAAATGTGTTATCAAAAGGAGTACTCTCTCATGAATTAACGGATAAGTTGATACAATGTTCCTCTTTAACCTTTCTAATGGTTTTCTCTCCTTCAATGATTCTAATCTACAAAATCATACAATTAAAAAAATTATTGTGGAATAATTTTAATTTAAAAAATTTGTAATGATATGTCTTCATAAAACATATATAATTGAGAACTTACTTAGTGCTTTTAATAGGGAATGGTATTGGAAATGCCTTGCTCTTGTGTATAATCTCATTAACATTATCATTTAGATTTATTTTTGGTAAATCAATACATTGTTTAAGTAAGTCATTCATCTCTTTGCCCATACTTGGATAGCACCAATCTGGTTTGCACCTAAAAAGAAATTTAATTTGAAAAAATTCTTTAGGGTTTTGGTAATGAGTAAAAGATATAGGTAGTTAGAAAAATATTTTTTTCATAGCCCTCTTAAAGTGTCAAATGCTTATCTCAGTCCAGTTTCACAAAAATAACAGGCAAATCAAATTTTGAAAGTAGCACATACAAAATCTAACCACAAATCATTTCACAACAAAAGCAGTGTTAATTACAATGTATATATATAACTCAATCAGTTAGACAATTGGAAAGCTGTTCAGTATTGACATGGCTTCATTATTAGAAATCCTATACAGATCTAAATCACATTAACTATTATGACTAATAGGAAATAATGCTATATATTATAGTGTAATTGTAGTTTTGTTGAGTATTAATAACTAGTTTTCACAGACCCTTAAAAATAATTATACTTTATTGCTTTTAATGCCTCATTACTTTAAATGAATAAATAAATAATTATTTCATTTAATTTAAATACCATACTACACAATATAATTATTACTTACTATAATTAAAGCAATTTTAACTTTCTTAAAATGGGTTCCACATTTCGTAGAACCGGTAAAATTTATATTAATAATGTACACCGTAAAGGTAGTAAAGGAACTTACCATGGTATACTTTGAAATTGACGAAGGATATCCATATTATAAGGGTATATCTAGAAACAATAATTAATGCATGACTAATGTAGTTATATACTTATTTCTTAAAACTATTTTTCCATACAATATAATTTTCAACTTACTGTTCGAATACGTTTGAGTGGAGTTGTTAACGTAGAAAGAAAATATTTTATTTGCATATATAACTAGGATAAATTATTATGAAGTAATATTACAAAGTTTTATCCAATACCTTAAAATACACAATATTACTTTATATTCACAAAATCATATAAGTACAAATAGAATTAGGTACTTTAGCAATTGAAATATATTTCTTGACTCTTGTGCACAGGATATGAGAAATAACGTCAAATTCCTATTTGACAGCAAAACGTGTATATGTTAATTATCAAACAATACTTTCAACTTCGACGATTCATTTAAAAACAATAAATTCAAACATGGCCATTGGTGTTGATAGTTCGAGATGGAAACCTAGAAGACTACAAGGAACGCCTGCGGCCGCAGCTAGAAACTATTTAGGAGTAGCAGTATTATCTTGTGGAGTCATATTTGGATTAATATATCAGTACGTATTTATTTATATTAATGATTGTTGTAAATTTATTAAATAAGGTTATAACGTTTCATTCCATTTCTCAGTAACTTTATCGTAACGAAAAATATAAGACAAAACGTGGAAAAACTTTATGAAGATCCTATAGAAGAAATTGAAAGAAAACAAATGATAGCAGCAGGATTACCGAATCGTTCAGGAGATCAAATAAGGAAGGCAATGGAAGAATTGGAAAGGCTTGATGTGCCATATAAATAAAATGAATAAAAACAGTTATAGTAATAGGTGGGTGCAGTAAATTATTATTATATTGAATAAATATGTAGTTACTAAAGTTTGTTTTATTAATCCCCAGTGCAAGCACATCTAAAAGTCAAGTGATAAGTAAATACTTTTCCAGTGAAAGTAATGTGGATGAAAGCCTACTGGAGTTTAAGGTGAAAAAGTATCAAGTTGCTGGGCCAAAAAAAGCTTGTATGAAAGTTATTAAAAAAAAGGATACTAAGCGCATTAAAGGACAGAAGGACATTCGCAATTTGATCAAGAAGAATAATGACTTAATTGCTTATTCTAATGATTTTAGTAAAATATGCAAACAATCTGGTGTGGATATTGATGCAGAACAGTTGCAGTTAGCTATTGCATTATCAAACTCCTTACAAGATTCACAGCAAAACATTGATAATTTTAATACAATAGAACCTTTGACTGCTCTAGAAAGAAGCAACAACATTAGAAGAACTCTTCAAGAATATGGTTTCAAAGGAATTAAAACTACAGTTCCAGAAAGAAATAAAAAAATAAGAAAGAAAAGAAAAAACTATAAATTGCTGTTATGTTCAGATTCAGAAAAACAGAAATTAATATCAGATAAGTATGCTAATATTCTGAGTATTAGTTGTAATAATTACATTCTGAAGACTGACAATATAGATGTATCTAAAGAAACACTTTATTACAAGTCAACTAGTATTTATTATGAGAGTATGAAAAACTATGATATTTATTATATCAACTGTTTGATTGAAAAAACTTATACTTCTTATAATTTACTAAGAGATTGGTCAGAAATACCAGGTAGATGCTGTAGTCCAGTTTTTGAAGGGCCTACTATAGGTTTTAATGATATAAGTTGCTCACAGGATGAGTTAGATATATTATTGAGTGGTAGTCTTGTTTCTTCTCAGGACTTAATTCAAAGAAAGTTGAACTATAATGCTAATGAAACAGAAACTTTAAGTGATTATAAGTGTAATTCAATTATCAAAAGTGAAATACGTGCAGTTGTTGAAAATACAATGGCTAGGAGTGTTCTATCTGATGAAACACAATTGTTGTCAATGTCTTCAAATGTAAATGATATTGATAAGGATGACATAGTAATAATAAAAGACACTGCACATGACACTCAAAAAGAAAACTATGTAGTAAATGAAAAAGTCTCTCAACCATTGTTATTGAATGAGCATAATAATTTTAAATGTCACCAAACTGTAACAATAGATAAACCAACAACTGTAAGTTCAATGTTTAATGATTTGATACAAAGAAGTCAATCACCAGATCTATTTGATGATGAAGTATCTATCATAAATATATCTGAAAACCTTACTATTGATACCATAGATTTAATGCAATCTGTAGTACCTACTTTACAACCACTTGTAACAAACACAACAAAAAGACTATCAAATGTTGAGATGGATTTAACAAGAGGTAATGGTTTTGTTGATCTCACTCAAAATGATGGTACAAGTGATAGTACTATCATATATGAAGATTTAAACAACACTAGTTGCAACAAAAATGAAGGTTCCATAGAAACAATTAAACTTGATGATCAGGAAAATAGCATAATATCTGAAAGAATAAATGTTTTAGAAGTTGAACACACAACTGATCAATTCAAGAATGCTACAGTTCAAAGACAGGACTCCTTTGATTTGACACAGTCATCAGATTCATATAGCAGTTTACCAGATATAAAAATGTCTGAGACAAATAAAGTTGTTTTATCAGAGAATTTTAATACCAATAGCAATCATAGTTCAAGTAATTTTCATATATCTATTTCAAAAGTGGATGAAATTGATTTTAACAATTCAAAATTGGCTAATAATAGTCATCCATTAGAAGTTTTTAATAAAAATGATAACATTGATTTGACTCAATCTGATGATGAAAACTATAATTTAAGTAGTAACAAACTTGGGGAAATAAGAGACATCTCTATTGATTATGATGATGTTGAAAATTATTCCAATGCTTCCAAATCTGATAAATCTATGAATTATTATAGTCTTAGTAAAAGTTCATCAAGACATGAGGCATCTACAAGTAATTCTCAACCTTTTGAACTATCTGACAAAGAACTAAATTACTCTATTGTAAATGATAATGTTCCTGAAAACTTTGATAATAACCGACAATATGACGAGGCGCTGCCTTCCATAGACATGAATTGTGGAGAAAAATTACCAAATGATAAAATAATTACACCAGTAAAAGAGAAAACCTATGATGTAAATAAAACTCCATGTAACTCCATGTATATAATTAAAACAGCACAAGTAACACCAATGCAGAATTATGAAACAATGTCATCTCCTGAACGTAATAAAGAACTTGAAAAATATGGACTTAAACCATTTAAAAGGAAAAGAGGTAATCTATAGCATTAAAAACTAGTTTCTTAAATATATCATATCAGAATTACCCAAAACATTGCTTTCTATTGCTTTATGTCTATTGTTACTTAAATATGTTTTTTTTTTCTTATATAGCGGACAACGGAGCAGGTGGGTCTCCTATATGGTAAGGAACACCACCGCCCATGAACAACCGCACCACATTCCGCACATTGGTTGTGTTGCCGGCTTTTTACGCCGCTTAAGCGGTATCCTCACGATCATCCTCGGTATCCTCCGATATCCTCACTCACTCATTCTGTAAGGCCGTGGTATCACTTGGGACGAGCTGGCCCATTTCATGCGTCAACATAATATGCTTCAGCATGGCTCTCCCACGGGATGAATAAGTAACTGATTTAATAATTTTTACAGCAATACAATTACTGACATATATTTATGATCAAACTCATCCAATAGTTGAATCATGCGAAGATACATTAGCAAAAAGACTGAAACGAAGCTCGATCGAAAACAATACTTTACTTTCACCAAGAATACACGTTTCTCCTATAAAATCATCAACGAAATCAAATGATTCACCTAAAAAGTCGCAAAAATCACCAAGAAAGTCAAAAAACTCGGACAAAGAGCCATACTCTGTAAATGAAAAAAATAAGGAAAATATTTATGTGCAAACAAATGAGTTGCCTATTATAAAAGACATTGGTTGTAACCCAGAAGATTGGGTGTTTCAAAAAAAAGAAAAAGCTAAGGTAATTTTTTTGCTACTAAAAAGGCTTTTTGAATTCCTTTGGTGGCATCTTAATAATTTGATTCATTTGTATACAATAATACTCAATCTTTTTCATAATTAACTATTATTTTTATATCAATATTGTTTCCAGGTTCATTCCTGTCGCGTCCCCTTACACATAGCATTTCACAATTATGTTTCATGTCGGAGGCTACTAAGAGAAGCTATTGTATGTTACGAACCTATCAATATAGATATTGTTCATAAAGATTTGGTTGCAGCCGGCCACAGATATAATCCTAAGGTAAAATTATATCATGGGAATACATACTTTTACATTAAATTTTTACAGGTGTAATGATTTTATAGCTTAGGCCTTAGTGCTTCAAGCATATGTGTTAGTGTTTTATTTCACGGAATACCATCGTGAAACAGTACTTGTACTGTGTTTCGCTGAGTGAGCGAAGACATAATAGACCTTTCAATTTAATCGCTTAAATGGCATAAAAAGCCGGCACCACAACCATAGCGATGTTTATACATATGTGATGCGATTGTCTATTGGCAACGGTGAGTTCTAACCACAGAGGAGACCCGCCTTCTTCGATGTCTGCTATACTATAAAAATACATGATGTTATAAAATTACACTTTTATTGCAGGACCTTTTAAGATTCTTGGACAGAAAATGCATTACAGTCAAAACTGCTGAAAATAATGCGAGAAATAAATGAGCTTTCTCCTGATTGAAACCCGGAATGCTACACATGTTGGAAGACAAGCCTCTTAAAGCCAGATCAAGACAATTGAACAAAACGTATTTCGTTTTCATTTATTATCGAAGCTGTAATTGAGCTTTATTTTGTTAGATTAAAATAGTTTTATATATGAACTAGTATTATGAAGTTTATCTGCCCACTAAAGATTTTTTAAAGAACTATAATTCGACTGTTCGCTGGGCCGTAAGCGTGTGTTTCTTTTAACATACATATTTAATATATTTTCTATGTTAGTGTAGCTTTATTTAATATAACTGTCGAAAATTTACTGATCATAAGATTACAGATTTAGCAATGTAACTTATGATTATCAAGCTAAACCTAAATTAAGTAGTAGGTGCATTTTAATATTGTATATTTATATTTTTTTTACTTAAGTTTAATTATTATAGGATTTAATTGAGAAAATTTTCCAAAGTTAAATTGTCATTTGCCACAAAATGCCATAGATTCAAAGACTTGGTTACTTCATAAAAGCCCTCAATAAAAAACAAGTTCTGCAATTAAACTTCATTGGTTTTGTTGATGCTATAAAAAGTCAAAATAAAATAAAACATTAATTATAGACTTAAGTAAAAAGTAATGTAACTTGTTTAAAAGATTGAAATCAAATTCTCTTACCATATTCATAAATATATTTAAATAAATAAAAAGATAATAGTCTCTTTTTTATATTATTAAAAAAAATTATGATCATTCCTTTCCAATGATATCACACTCAGATTGTAACATTACCCCACTAAATCAACTTTGATGTGTGTATCATTTCTTTAGCATTCCTGCTTGCTGTAGAGCTTGTCTACTTGCATTATTAATATGACGAAATCTATCTGGACCTAATTGTATTCCACCATACCTAGAAAAGAAACATTCCATATTTATATAAAAAGATAACATAAGGCATCAGAGTGCTACATATTTGTGAATCTTTTTAAGTAATCCATTTTATAAAGTATTTAGTCATTCCAAACAGCAATTCATCATCAAGATCATTTTAGCCTAGGATGTTCACTGCTGGACCTCCCCTTTAGACCATTTGGGGTATTGAAATTTTTTTTTAAATAAACAGAAATTGCTCTGTTAGAATTAAATTATGGAGCATAAGGGATTGATTTTAATATTAAAAATTTTATAGCATC
>DWCF01003055.1:0-21146 GCA_018230265.1 Delias oraia | reverse complement strand
TAAAGACGAAGGCCGTCTACAGACATACAAGTGCACCTGTTTAAATTATTTACTATTCATTTTGACATACGAATATTATGTCGCCAAGTTATTTCCGACAGCACGAACCTTGGTAAATTTGAACGATTTGCACATATGCACTCACAAAATACTCAGCGTGAAACGGTACCTGTACTGTGTTTCGCAGAGTGAGTGAGGATATCAGAGGCCTTTAAAAGTGACGCTTAAGCGGCGTAAAAAACCGGCAACACAACCAATGCATGGACTGTGGGGCAGTTATACATAAGCGCCGGTGTTCTCTTACTATATAGAAAACCCACCTGCTCCGGTGTCCACTATAGAATAAAAAAATAGATATAGATAGAGTAGAATATGTAATAGAAATTATTATTTCTGTTAATGGAAGTATTATTACAGTAATATTTTTGTATTAAAACCTCATAGTAGTGGAGTTAGCCTCAGTTTAATTTCAGACAGGAGAAAACTTGCCGGAATCCAGATACTAAAGTCGTGTCCTTCGTGAAACAAAAGACCCGTTGTATTATCCGCACAATCTGTTACACTTGTGCTATAAATCTCTGACCCTTTCACTGAACGGAGCTCAGTGCTAACTGTACTCAGACATTGATTAAATTTAAATGGATAAGAGGTGCTAAGCGAATTCATTTCCATACGTCTAGGATCGTGGTTACCATGGCAACAAGTCAAATAAGTTGAAACATAGTCTAGTTGCAATATTCTATCATCTTGTATGTGAAATTCTTGTGTTTGTTGCCGAACTCCTCCGAAACGACACGCCGATAATTTTATGGGGAGAGAATCTGTAAACATCTATTTTAAACCCTATTTTGTATGTTAAATAAAATATTATGTAAAACTCTTTTGAAAAAATACATGTTTTATTGGTATAGCGGGCAACAGAGCGGGCTGGTTTTCTCTGTGGAAAGCCATCACCGTCGTCCATGGACAGCCGCACCACAATACGCGAGTCTTACGCCACTTAAGGAAATTAATTTCAAGGACTTCCGATATCCTCACTTTATATGTATTTTATGAGCCCGTGATAGCACTTCGGACGAGACAGTCCAATTAGTGTGTTAGAATTTCCTTCTCTATGGCAAGAGTAATACAGTGTTAATACTCTCGCCCGGCAATTGTCAGGCCTTTCCAAAGATCAATACATTTTACAAATTAAGTTCTATTCGGGCGGTACAAGACTACTGGCAACAAAATTTATGAAGTCAACTTCAGCCAAAATAGCTCTTACACACAAACAGATCATAATACGAGTGCCTTTGAAGGCGTCTTAACACTAAACATAAATATGCAATGTACGCCTATACAAATGACAACAGAGCGGTCAAGGGGAGAAAACTCTGCCGCCCACGTAATATATGCCATGCTAATTTAGGCACAACACAATTAAGATAAGAATCAGATTGGTGTGCAATATTTCGTGAAAGAAGCGCCTCTGATAATTTAAATATAAAATATAAAATACTGTTTGTTCAACACAACGCGAATGAAAAATGTTTGGAGAAAATTAGAATCAGGATTGACACCTCACTCATCATTTAGTTAAAACAGTACAAGTATCGTTTCACGCTGAGTATTCTGTGAGCTCGTAGTATCACCTCGAGCCGGCCTTATGCCTTATGCAAGAACTCGTAAAAAGAGTGAATTTTAAGTAATCCGGGAAATGCACTGACTGTTACTTAAAGTCTCCTTTGTGTTCCACATTTGCCTGGACAGGCGGCCGCAAATACAAACTGATGCGGTCGTTCACCTCAGATCTTGAAATCACGATAAATTGTTTTTACGGTAATTACAAACTAAATTACTGGTTATAATATTTTATTTGCAGACGTGAATAATGGTAACAGTTACGTAATAATGAAGGTTGTTTTTGTATTCATAGTCTTTAAACTTATATATTTTATAATTCTTGTAGTGTTTCGTTGAGTGATTCGGAGTATCGGAGGCACGTGAAATTTTACCACTCAAGCGGCGTAAAAAGATAACACTAACAGGGCTTGGATTGTGGCACTGTTGGCCATGGGCATAAATGATCTCTTGCCACATAGGAGACTCGCCTGATACGTTGCCCGCTATACAAAAAAAACTGAATAGTGACAAATCAACATTTTTATATAAAAGTCGGAGGCAAAAGAGCAATAGGTTCGCATGTGATAAGTGTTTCTGATCACATGGACATCTCTAAATCCAGTAGTAGGGCCGCGGTTGCGATGCCAGCCTTTTAGATACGCTTTTTTAGTAGTCTTTTAGGTAATGGTTCATTGAAAATTTTGATAGTAATAATGGTTAATTTAAAGTGGCCCTATCCCTAAAGAACTGAGAATTTCCATGGGCGTATGACCACCTATCTTAGATGAGCCTTCTGAAAGTTTTTCTCCGATTTTTATTTAAAAAATATTTTTATAGCATAGCGGACAACGTAGCAGGTGGGTCTCCTATATGGTAAGAGACCATCGCCGCCCATGAACAACCACGCCAGATCTGAGCATTGGTTGAATTGCCGGCTTTTTACGCCGTTTAAGCGGCACTTTTAAGGCCCTCCGCTATCCTCACTCACTCAGCGAAACACAGTACAAGTACCGTTTCACGCAAAGTATTCTGTCAGTCCATGGTATCACTTCGGACGAGCAGGCCCAATTTGTGCATCACCATGTGCTATCCACGGATGAAAAGTAGGTTATTAGGAGCAAAGTCGTAAAAATATGTCATCTAACGTGAAAAACACCGTAAGTAGAGCTAAACTGATATCTTATCTCGCAGAGACATGATAACACACAGCCGGCTAAGAAAATTAACAGCCATTAGGAAATACATGTGAGTTGTAACAATGTATCATTTTCGCTTCCTTAAATTCAAATTATTCTATTTGCTTTATAAAATATTTTAATTTATTTTTAAATGATAAACAACTGATAAAAAACACGCAAAGCGGGCGTGTCTTATATTACGGTAAGAGAACACCACCGCCCATGGACAACCGAGCCATAATTCCTACTCTATTTGTGTTGCCGGGCTTTTTACGCGTTATAATGAGTTTGAATGATATTTAAATACAAATTTAACATTCAATCTCATTATTCAGTAAGTAATTTATAGAAGTTACAACCCGGACTTCTACTACGTGCTTTGAATAGAACTGAGATGTGTCAGTGACTCAATGTTAAATTATATGAAGTAGGCTTAGCAGGTGGTAGGCGTAATTCTCAGAAACTAAAAAACATTTCACAATGTTTACCTACAAGTTGACATCACACACAAATCGTAGGAATGATTGTCAATTAAAAATAAAATGAGTGAGTGACCCTGAAATCCTCTATATATACAGTTGTGTTAGTGAGTAAGATGAATCCTTTGCGTGTAAATGCATGTGCATATGTGTGCGTCAGCATATGCTTCAGCATGACTATTACTTAGTGGGCTGATTAAATGATTATTGGACCGGCTCGTGCCAAGTGATACCACGATAGAATACCAGTGTAAAACAGCAATTGTACTGTGTTTCGCTAATTTAGCCAAAATATAGAAATTATACCGCTCAAGCAGCGTGAAAAACCTGCCACACAGAGATTAGGGATTCTGGCGTGGTTCTTCATGGACGGCGGTGATCTCTTACCATAGAGAAGACCCATCTGCTCTGTTGCCCGTTGTAAATTGTTGCTAGTAAAATTATCTTAATTTAATTTTAAAATAACTAATAATATATCTTAATTTCAATTTTGACGTAATAACCGCTGTCACTGTCGATGAAAAAAATTTAATATTAGTTTGATTCATTATTCTTAAAAGGTAATGAAGGTAAATAGGGAAATAAATTTATTATTTTTTTATGGTATAGTGAACAACGGAGCAGGTGGGTCTCCTGTATAATAAGAGAACAACGCCGTTCATGAACAACCGCGAAACAGTCCACGCATTGGTTGTTTTGCCGGTTTTTAAGCGGTGCTGTAAGGGCCTCTGATATCCTCACTAACTCTGCAAAACACAGTACAAGTACCGTTTCAAGTACAACAATTATTTCACGCTAAGTATTGTTTGATATTACTTCGGGCGGTGTTAAAAGTAATATTAAAAACATATTAATGAATAAAGAATATTAAGAAATGAATATTATTATGAAGAAAGAATATTAATTCTTTCTTTCTCAGAGCAACTACAGTTTATTCATTTAGGTATAATTAATAGAAAATAATAACATATTCTATATATTATCTTGATTAAAATGTTAATTTTACAATTAAGAGTCAAAATAAATATTTAAACTGTAAATTTCCTCCTATAAAAATATAATCTAAATGTGGAAATTAATTACAGATAGTATAAGTATATTTTTCAATAATATTTTTTTAGCGTCCCTATGGTCAACTATCCTACAGATACAAACTAATTGAACTGTGATAATGATCTTTAGACAAACGAATAAGCAAAAACTAATCTAATGATTCATGCAACGCGTAATCGGTTATGACAAGTGACTTCACGGTCTTTTAAAAAATCATTTGTCACTGGTATGTCTATAGAATATAGTCTGTGGTGCGTGTCCCTGACTTAGACGTCGTAATGGGTTGACGAAAAAAAATATTAACAACTTTATCAAAACCTTAGACAATTGGAAAGAATATTAATGCAATGAAAAATGACGAGAATGTTATTTCATTAGTGAGATAGTTCTACTATCGAATATTTTAGGTGTAGGTTATATACATACTGATGAACCTACGGGGCGATTTAGGTTTTGAATTAATATAAATTATATAATATATTATATTAAATAAGAAGGTCGCGGGCAACCGCTGGATCCAGATCGATCAGGATCGTAACGGATGGGCGTCTTTGGGGAAGGACTATGTCCAGCAGTGGGTCTGAATAGGCTGATGATGATGATATAATATATTATAAAATATCTCTCAAAATGTAGTCTCATATAGACATAAAGTTAATTTACTACTTTGGTATTTTAAAAAAATGGCGGAAAAACGTGAAAGTTTATTTTATTGTGTTATATACTTTTAATTCCATATCATAAACAAAATATTTGGGTTCTAACCTTATTACTTAGGTTTCTTGAATTAAATTCCTAGTACGATCTCTGATAGCCCTATTTAGGCCGAAAGGCTCAAGGGAACACAGGGGAGTCGTCTTCCTCTTCGCTACCATTCTGATTACAGAGGATCATAGCTTAATGGCTTTAAAAGTGTACCATAAAGCGTGAGGTATCGGGTTCGAATCCCGGTCCGGACAATTATAATTACCGGCTCGTCCGAAGTAATACCACGGGCGCACTCAATACTCACCGGCGACAACCTTGTGTTGCCGGATTATTACATCGCTTAAGCGGCACTTTTAAGGGCCTCCGATATTCTCGATCACTTTGCAAAACCCAGTACAAGTACCGTTTCACACTGAGTATTCTGTGAGCCCGCTTCATCACTTTGGATATGGTATGATTTCGCCCCAATTACTGCGCCAGCATGGCTCTCACATTGGTGCGACATTGTTATGTCAGAAGCCCGGTCACTGTCAAGCCCATCCAAATACCGAATAAATAATGAAAGTTATAGATATTCGGACCGGGATTCGAACCCGAAACCTCTCGCTTCGTGGTAGACATACATAACAGACCCCAATAAGTTAGCCATGGTCGGCTAGTTAAGCTATAATTTTGTATATTTATTGAAAGTGACTGTTTAAATAGATAGAAGCGTAAAACCTCTACAGATACGTTGCCCTTGACTTACTTGTGTCTAAATACCACTCAGTGACGTCACCCGGTCCAATGATGTCATCTTCTGTCACCGAAACAACCTTTTAGCGGCTCCGTGTTAGATTCGTAACTAATACGCGTGCTAAATACATAACCGCTCACCTGAAATACAAAAATATAACAACGTTTGAAAAGCTTCAAGGACAAATAGTCTAGAGTTTCAGCGTTTGGGAAGCGTTGGGCAGAGCGAGTGGCATGAGAAGTATGAAGTTTACTCAATCGTCATGCCTGTTTCCCTGCTCACTTCAGCTGAATGTAAATGTAGCTCGTCACTGTTTCTTGCGCAGAGGCCACGCTCTTCAGAAGATTAGCATGGCCTCTGCGCAATACTAAATTACTAAATTTGGAACAATACAGAGAACTGTATCGTTCTAATTTTAGTATATGTACTGCCGAAGATGGCTCAACCAATTTCTCAGCGCCCCAAAAGTCCGCGAGAAGCTGTAGAGGCCTTATGCCGTCAGTAAAAAAAAAACACTGTCATCGCGTGTCTCCAATAATGGAGTAATTATTACTTTACATCCTCATTCCTTTACACAAATGCCTATTATTTAATAACAGGATAAAATTGCATACGGGCGTTCACTAGAAATAATTATTGCAGCAAAATAATAACAGTCATAAAAATACTTAATGTTTTAATGAATATAAATTATCCATAACTTTATCTAGCAAATTCAAATATTTTTTATTTATTATGATGCTTCCTATTTTAATGCTATAAAATTTCTACAATGTAAGTGAAGTTATCATAATATTTAGCTAGTGCATATCTTACCATAAAGTAAGAGATGTAACCAGTCTTTTGTACTATAGGTACCTGTTGGAAGTTGGTGCGTAGGTTGACATTTATGACATTTATTTAACTAACTTCAGTATTTCGAAATAATATTTAAAAAAATTATCTGTAAATTATTAAGTTTATAGTAAAAGAATTTTATTCAATGAGCATGTACAATAAAATAGCCTTCACGTAATCTAACAGACAATCTTACCTAAAGAAACAACAAAATAAATCTATTAATAATACCTTTCGGTTCACACAACTTAATCAAGATTTAATTTAATTTAATTTATTTTTATCATTCTTTATCGTCATTACGTTCTGTGGCATTCAAACTGCGGCCCGCCGCAATAGATGCAATAACAGTCAACTATTATAAGATTCTTCTCATAACCACAAACAAAATCAATATCCGCCACGGAAGGCGACGGTTATCATCTAAAGTGGTTTAGTCATTTAAGCATACAGATGTAACACACATACAGACACACTTTCACATTTATTTTATATGGACTAGTATGGAGCAAAGGAACCCTCTTCATATACTCTGCGGCTCTAGTAATCATGATACATTTTTATGTGTGGCCCTTGGCCAGAGAAGTGTATTTTCATAAATACATATTTTTATGATAATATTAACAGTATAGAGATAAAAAGCTGTTTTTTATTTATGAAACTGGATATTCGCTAAATCCGTATTCTTTATGACATCGGTTTAAAATAACTTAATTGAACGCTAATTGATTGTGAAGTCTTTGATTAACGCTCCTAAATATTATAGAAATGCATGGTTTGAGCAAAGCTGGAATTAATTAATCTCCTATTGAATTTAATTCGTTG
Organism: Delias oraia; assembly: GCA_018230265.1. Lineage (NCBI taxonomy): Eukaryota > Metazoa > Arthropoda > Insecta > Lepidoptera > Pieridae > Delias > Delias oraia. Next base: position 13,725 of record DWCF01003055.1, on the reverse strand, counting down.
TATGTATACAAAACCATTGAGTCGAGAGATAATGTGAAATTTCGGTACTAAAACTATAAAAGTTGATGAAGCTAATGAAACTAGCCCGGTATTTATTTAGAAATGACATTGTTTTTTGAAAATAGAAAAGCAAAGCAGCCGAAGGCTCACTTCAAACGGTCCTCCGCCCACGGACACTCCTAGCCTCCGCCGTGCAGCTGATGCGTGGCCGGTATAAGTACGCTATATTTTAGAGGTTTGGAAATACCAATACCGGTAGCTGATTCAACAGAGAGGTGGTGCGTAAAATACCTTAAAACATGGCCAGTTGTGGAACTAAAATCTAGGTGATATGGATAACACTTTGTATAATAGAAGATACATATGAATCTCCTGATAAGATAACACGACGAGTCCACGTATTGATTTGTGTAGCCGCCTTTTTAAATTGGTACCGCCGATATCCTCATTCACTCAATGAAACAGTACTAGTGCTGTTATTCTGTGGGGCTGTGGTATCAATTCGGACATTTAACTCAAACTGGTCCAATTACATCTCACTCACTGTTAAAACAAAGTCAAGCCCTTCCAAAGATCGAATAAATATGTTAATATTTTAATTCGGAGTGATTGAATCCGATACCTCTTCTTGGTCCGCTTCGTGGTGGGCTTATAAGACCAATCATCTATAAGGCTTTTAAAAATAAATATTTAGTCATGTTGTTACAAAAACAGACGAAATAAGAAAATATCAAATTTTTGCAAAGTTTACTGCATAGGGATATACAGATCAAGATAACAATAAGGAATTACATTCATAAAACATTAAGATTAACATTTCAGATTACAGTGATTGATGTCTTTCAATGAAGAGAATTGCCATTTTATGGTCATTTATTTGAGCGATGTAAGTCTTTACAATGTTAATCATTTTTCAAGACTTGGGGATTTATCATCACAAAGTGGTCACTTATAAATCGCCTTTTTTAGAAATGGTGGCAAACCAGCAGGTGGCTCACCTAATGTAAGCGGTTCTGCGTCCATGTCCACCCATATACCCCTAGTCCTTGCAGATTCGCGGGTGCGTTGCCGGCCTTTAAGAAGTATGTACGCTCTGTATCCATGAATAATTGGGATATGTAGGATTAAAATTGAATTTGACATAAGCGCACTAGGCAAATATTAAGACATATGGTACCAGTGTGTTGAATGAAAAACAGAGCGTACCTATCCTTAAAAGTACACCCGTGGCACAGCAAGACCTGTGCATGCCCATGGGTGGAGGATCGCTAATACTAAATAATCCTCCTGCTCGATTTCTAAAAAAAATAATTTATTTTAGTCTGCTTACATCAGACACTCCTAACTGAAACAAATTATATTTAAAATATAACTTCTTAGGCAAAAATATACTTTCTTAGGCAAAAATATACTTTCTTTCAGTAAATATGGATTTTCTTTACTTTTTTTTTATAAAAACAGGACGCAAGCGGACAGTCTTACTTTGGATAAGATGTCCACCGCCCATGAACACTCCTAGTCCTAAAAGTCACTGGTGCGTTTCTGGAAAATCGATTGATTGATATGATTGATGAATAATAATAAAATATAGTTTATAATTTATTATTATTTAAGCTGGTGAAACATACTTTTAGATTTTGTGATACTTATGAATTAAGTCCCGTTTTTGATCTATTTTTACCCTTAACATTTTGGTAATAATAGGGGTATAAATCTCCCTTACTTCATCCTTTGTTAACGACAAATTATCCATTGGAATTTAATATGTCCCACTGTCCCCAAATTTCGAACGAACAGTATTTAGGGGAAGTGTGAAAAGAATTTTATTCATCGTCGCACGCGCAGTCTCAAACATATTAAATCTATAATAGCAGAATGAGGGTGTTAAATTTAACATTTCTTTGTTGTATAACGGATAATGGGACTGCTGTTACCCTGATGGTGACATATCACTGCTGTGGACAACTGTTATTTTATTGGATTTATAGTTTGTACACCATTAAGTGGTATTTTGATAATTTTCCGGTTTCCTTACTTAGCCAAACAGTTTCACACAGCATGGCTTGGTCATGTATAAGATAGTTATAAGGGACACGCCCGGTCATTTTGAAGTCCTTGCAAAAGACGAGTAAGTTACAATTTTTTTTTGTAAATTAATTAGAGACTGAGAATCGAATTTATTACCCTTGACGTCAGGCACCCAACGTAAATTTGTAGAACAATTGATGATATATTGATTATAAATAAATAACAATTTTTAATATTATATATTACTTATTGTTGCTATATTATATTTATTTATTTAGTTATGATAATAAAGTAATACATTTTAATGGAATTATTTAAAAAGACTTATTTTATTACAACGATGGCAAACTAGCAGAAGGCTTCTAAACCCTTTTAGATTTCGGTCGGAATTGGAAAGTTATATCAGCTTTCGAATGCTGAATCTATTTTGAAAGGATTAAATTTACAACTTGAATTGAACTAAGAATGAGTCCTCAAGATTTACTATTCTATCAAACTATTGTGAAATATTTCCCAGAGCATTCGCTATCGCTGTCAGTCTAACAAATTATACTGTCTCTGAGCAAGCCCGTCCAATCCACTATTCACTATAATTTATTGTCTTTTATCATTATTTATTGAATGAAACAGCGGACACAACTAGAGCGTCTAGAATACGGGGAACATTTATTCAATACAAATATATTAAGTTTAGTCCTAATTTAATAAGCGTGTCAGTACTTTCAAACCCCGATTTGATCAGTCAAGTCAGTTTCAATTTCTTTCGATCTTTTTCATCGTCATCAGATCGTCAACAGAGATAGGCGCCTCATATCCCCCAAGGACGCCCAATACTACAATAATCCGCCCACCTACGATCTTGAGCGATCTGGGTGCAGCGGTTGCCCGCGACCTTCGTGATCGTCTTTCCATGGTGTGGCGGGACGTCCCACTCTGCGTTTTCCGCTATATAATACAAAAAGTACACAGCGTCCATTTTATATGTAAAGATCTAATAATACTAAGGCTTAAACTAACGCTTAGCACTATGCAATCGTAATTGCATCATCTGCATCGAAATGTATTCTGGAACAATGTATTTATAAAACACTCAGGAAATGGAAATAATGGCTCATATGCCTTTTGTGCTAAGGCAGAATTGAGTAAATTTAAATCTGGTTATTATAAGAATGTGTTATTGTTAATGGCGTACTCGTAAATACTTCTATGTAGTTCTAACTCTAGAATATACAAATCTGAATGTAAACATTCGCTTGGTTACACGGGATACCTAGATTTTTATAGTTCACTTATGCGTGATAAAGCTACCATATATAAAACATAACAAAATACTTAAGTGTTTAAGAGGTGTGAAAAGCCGGCAACACAACAAATGCGGGGACTGTAGTGTGGTTGCATGAGCGGCGGTGTTCTCTCCATATGGGACACACACGTGCTTCGATGTCCGCTATACGATAAAACAACTGATTTTGAAAATTAATTATAGATTGATTTTCCTGCTTGTGTGCCTCTTGATTTTCATAAAAATTCTAATTTGGCTTAAAATTAATAATTTAGGTACAAGGAAATGTTTTCCCTAATACATTTGCTGGTATTTCTCTAGACACTCCCAATACAAGAAATTGCATTATGAATTATAAAAAAGTGTATTTATCATTATTATTACAAAATATTTTTGTTGCCTCTGAATATATTTAGAAAATTATAGCAAACTCCGTAAACTATTACAAAGATCTTGAAATTTACATAATAGCTTCATCGCATTAAATTCCTAGGACTAGATTGTAATTTATATCCGCCTAGACTCAACCGAATGACTAAGCGACACCGTTTTTATGTTTGCTCATAGCTAACTTAGAAATTGATAAGATAATGCGGGCATATATAATGTAATAAGTAGCCCTTCGTTATTTCTTTAAATTTAGTACATAAGGTACATCAGGTAAAGTAAGGAGAGCGTATGAAACATTCAAATATATACCACTTCTCGATGAGTACAAATAATATACCTTCTTAATTTGTATGTATTTTAATTAGATTTTTTGAACTACCGCGCCACAGTTTGCGCTTTGGAAGTGTTACCGGCATTTTACGGTTATATTTTATATTTTATTTTTATTTTGTAAAAAAAAACACCGTGTCCTAGATATATATATGTGTGATATATATGTCACCACCATCGGTTTTATATAAACATTTCTATGTTTTATTATAAGACTATTGATGACATTTGATTGCAAATTCTAGGTCAGTTCTATTTTTAAAAGTTTATTCATGTTACGCGGCAGTGTGAATGAGGTTTCTGTGACAAAAGCAATTTCAAATTATAAATAAAAAGCGTCAGACATCCAGCATCCATCTTATGCAAATTCATATAGTAAAAAACTATTCATTAAAAATAGACCTTTTACCTAAAGATTTTATTGTGCTCCTAGAACAGCCTTTTGAGAGCCTCCCATTAACTGAGGGCTATCTGGTTCGATCCCCGGCCTGAATACAAGTTTATAATTTATTAAATCTTTAGAAAGGCTTGCCAGTGACTTGGCGATTGTTTTTATATTACTCGTGAGAGAGCCACGCTGAAGCATATGTTGATGCACTAATTGAGTCGGCTCGTCTTATGCAATACTACGGGCTCACAGAAAACTATCGTGTAAATATCAAATAGTAATGTGAAATTATACCGATCAAGCGGGGTAAAAAGCCAGCAACACAACCAAAGGGCGGGTTGTGGCTCGCTTGTCCAGGAGTGGCGATTATTTTTTACCATAGCACTTGCTCTGCTGCTTATATTCGAAATTTGCCCCGCTTAGCGCTGTCACAGTCTATGAACAAAATATGTCAATTTGAATGCTGAGTGATACATCTATGTGTTATTAATACACTTTTATTGTCTTTATTTATTATCAGATAAGTTTGTTAGAGTAATTTAAGTGGAGGTTATGCTATTGTTCCCACCCAATAAATAAAATTTACTTTTAGCTTTTTTTTTAGAGTAAAAAAAGTGAAGTAATATCTTTTTTTGAAAGGGCTATCTACTGCCGTCCATACAACCATCACAATTTAACACGGTCTTTGTTGCGAAACTTAGGCTCGCCGTGAATTTGTTTTTAAGGCGCGACTAGCGAAGGACACAAGACAAGGACCTCGGCTTAGGCCGTCGCGGTGTTATGAGCCGCCTGAACTGACGATATGAAGCTCAGCGGGGTGAGTCTGGCGACATAGCTAGGTTCACGTGTCCGGCGGAGGCAGATGTTATCGCGGTACTTACACAGATGATAGAACCATACCGTCTTAGTTTATGTTATTATATAATAAAATATTAATATAAAATATTGTGTAGGTACGTTTTGTGAATAAATAAATTGTTCGTCGTTATTTATTTTACGACAGCGATTACTTGGAGATTAATTATTATTGTACTAAGACCCATATAAATTTCTAATCAATTTAATTAATCCTATACTTGAAAAACAACGTATTGCAATAAATTACCAGCATACAATGTAATTCACAATAAGGAATAATCCCATTATATGTTACAAGGAGACCTGCTTGCATCGTAATTAAAAAAAGATTCAACACTACTTTGTCTGCTTAATACACATAATATTAATGGTTGGCAGTAAAATTATGTTATTATTACCAAAATTAACCTACAAGTTTTATATTATATAGCAGACAACGGGCCATGCAGGTAAAAGATTTTTTTATGGACACGGTGACAAACGAGCAGGAAACTCACCTAGGATGGGTGTCCTCCGTCCATGGACACCTGTCCGTGGGTGCTTTTCGTGTTTTTAATGCATTAGTACGCGCTTTTAAAAGTTGGTAAATAATGTCCGCCCATTAAAAACGCCAAAAGTCGGTTTGTGCTGCGGGCTTTTTCCACCGTAATGCGGTGTTCTTTGGTGGACCTCCGGGATCCACATTTTTCAGTGAAACACAATTTCACGCTGGTATTATGTGAGCTAAAAATGAGCTATGTGTGAAATAAAAAGCACACTACTCAAACAAAGCACGGATTAAGGCGCAATTGTCTATGAGCAGCGGTGATCTCTTAACATACTGGAGATCTTTCTACTACGTTATCCCATAAAGAATAAAAAATGCTTTAGAAACTAATGCAATGAAATCAAATTAAGAATTAATATACTATTAAATTATAGATCGCTAACAGAACTTTAATATCTATGCAATTATAAAATAAGCTATAAAGTTTATCATTCATCGATACACTGACGGGTTTTCTTATTACACAGCTTGTCCCTGACACAATTAGTGACGTCATAGGTTGAACTTGTATCTTATAACACGGCAGAAAAGAGAATTTTGCCTGTATGTAGCAAAAAAACAATAAAACGAATGCTCTGTCTTAAATATAATACGTGATAAAATAAGCTGTTAAATCAATATTTTTAAAAACTTGAGAGCTTCCTAGCTAAATGGTTTTAAAAGTCTACCAGTTAGGTTTTTGGGTTAGAATCCCGGTCCGACAATTGCATTTAATTTAATTTATTATTTGTTCGGTCTCAGGAAAAACTTGACAGTGGCCGGTGAAATGTCTTAATGCAGTCACACTCGTGGGAGAGCCATGATGACGCACCAATGGGGCAGGCTCGTCCGAAGCATTAGCACAGGCTCAGAGAATACTTAGCATGAAATAATAGTTTTATTTGAAACAGTACTTCTGCTTTGTTTCGCTGAGTGGGTGAGGATATCGGAGTCCCTTTAATAATGTTGCTTAAGCGGCGAAAAATCCCGGCAGCACAAACAAACTTTTGGCGTTTTTAATGCGCGGACTTTAGCGCGGTTGGCTATGGGCAGCAGTGTTCTCTTACCATATAGGAGGGGTTATTATAGGATTATTTTTTTAACATACAGAAGATTAACTAAAGGACATTCATAGTAAAAATTAGGCCACGTACGTGTTTCTGGTCTATAAGTCCTCGTTTTGGCTTTAAAAAAGTTTTTGCTATTAAAATTTCAACAGGTTTCAACACAGTCTTATCAAATATATGACATGTTGATAAGACATCTATTTTTATAACGCAAAGAATATTACAGTCATATTTTTTTTGCCAATTGATATTATATTTTGTAAAAAATCGTTCATAATAGGTAATAAATTTAATATTTAATCAAATCTATGGTCACGTGCAAAACTAAATCACAAATTAACAATCACAATACTATAAACACGGATACAACCTTATTGTGTCCGAGGTTAGAAATAATCTATGGCGTTCCATACATTGATATAAATAAACATTATTAATTCAATATTTAATACGTAATTACATTTAAATGACCATGTATGGAAGCATAGTTGAATTAACTCCACATCAATATGAAAATTGTGTCATAGTAAAGAAGTGTTTGAACAGATATATGTAATTACAGAATTGAATTATCTGAGAGCCTCGTAGCTTAATGGTTTTAAAAGTGTACCATGAACCAAGAGGTATCGGGTTCGAATCCCGGTGCGAACAAATATTTAATTTATAATTTATTCGGTCTCTTGAAGGGCTTGACAGTTGGCGGGCGAGTGTCTTAATACTGTCGCACCCGTGTGAGAGCCATACTGAAGCAGCGTATCTATTGTATCAGTGCGTCAGCACTGATACAATAGATACGCTCTCAGAGTACTCAGGGTGAAAACGATGCATCTATTCTGTTTCGCTGAGTAAGTTAGGATATCCGAGGCCCATAAAAGTGCCGCTTAAGTGGCATAAAAAGCCGGCAACACAACCAATGCACGGACTGTGGCGCGGTTGTCCATTGGTGGCAGTGTTCTTTTACCATATAGGAGACCCATCTGCTCCGTTATTCGCTATATGTTAAATAAAGCAATATAATCTAGTGAAATATGATCAAAATAATAAAACTCAAATAAAAATTTAACCATGTTACTTGTAACTTAATAAAGGCTTTAAAACTTAGGCTAAAAGCTAATCGTCTCTCATCTTGTGACTAGAATTTTGAGAACTATTATTCAAGATAACAACATAATAAAACAATAATTAGAAAGTATTGATTTGAAGTAGTTAGAGTTAAAAAACCGTTAAAGAGAATATTTTTGTGTCTATAAATTTCAAAATACATGTGTCTTGAATTTTTTGTATTTTTCAAATAACTGCTATAACTTTGCCTATCACGCGCTTGACGTCGATTTATGGGACATCATCATCATTTCAGCCATAGGACGTCCACTGCTGGACAAAGCCCTTCCCGTTCGGACTTCCATGCATACCTATCAGTCGGAGGCGACCTGCAACCGGCCTCTGTCGATTGGGTTATAAATATCCATATAAAATTTCTTTTGCATGAGATTTATGGAGATACAAATTGTAATGATTTTCTACAATAATTTATAAAAACAAAATGTTATATCAATTATTATTTCATCACATGACATAATAAAATCAATAAAAACGATTGATAAATATGGTATTCGTTTTTTTACATGTTTTTCTCAGTCATCTGTCAAGTATGACACCTGACAAAACATGGTAATTAGATTACAATTTGAAATGCTAATGTGACGTGTTATTTTTACACATATATATTAAAAATAACTTTGATCGAGTGTTGTTCAAACTATTGTCTCATTTGCACAACAATAATTGCACATTAGCGTGAAAAAGAGCGAAATACGTAATAACAAATGGTTTTTTTTTAGATTTGTTCGTAGTAATATAATATAATATAATAGTAATATTACTAATACTACGAAAATCTGTGCGCCGCTCATGAATACTATAATTTACAAGTGGGCCATGTATAATCCTGTCAGTCTTTAAGAGAAAGGTATGTTTTTTCTACCAGTTGCGTCATTTCTAAACATCTTTACATCTAAACAAATTTTAAAATAGTTCTTTGCAATTATTTATCAAAAAATTTTTTTCTAATCAAACGCCGAATATATCATGAAGAAACCTTGATCATATCTTTATTATCCTTGAAACGTGTAAAACCACATATTTGTCAATTTGACGAATACAAAAGAAATCGTGTAGGTGAGACAAAAGCTGCGTGGGCGCATCAAAATGACCAATTATCGATTGTCATTTGATAGGATATTGTATAATTTTTAAATTGAGAATTCGTGTGATTACAGAAGTATTTGGGGCCTTCACTGTCTACGCAAAACATTTCGTTATTATTCTGATGTGTATGGAATCAAATAAAAAAATTATCCTTTGATGGGTTTGATAGTGGCCGGGTGAGTGTCTTAACACTGGACTCGTGAGCCATGCTGAAGCATATGCAGACGCACTTATTGGGCCAGCTAACAGAATACTGAGTGTGAAAGGGTACTTGTTCTGTGTTTCGCTGAGTGAGTGAGCGGGTGGGTAGCGGAGACCATTGAAAATGCAGTTTAAACGGCATAAAAAAGCCGGCAAAACAACCAATGCGCTGACTGAACGGCGAATGTCCATAAACCGCGGAGATCTCTTTTCATATAGAAGATCCATAACAAAATTGCCGAGCGATTAATTCAACACTGTCTTACCAATGAGAAAATCATGCTAAAACCGGCAACGCAACTAAATCACGGTTTGTGGCTAGGTTGACCATAGGCGGCGGTGATTTCATACCAACAGAGACCCGTTTGCCGCGTCGTCCGCTTTTTAAAATACGTGATTTTTGAGAAAAATCGTAGACTGTGTGGTTTGAACCGTTAGATTACGCCTTTAAATTCCCAATTCTCCACACTGCTGACTAATGAATATTAAACAAGAAGCAGTCAGTTTATTTAAACCTAAACATCTGAGTTAATAATAAAACAAAAGTAAAGTAAGTACCGCCATAATGAAGTTGTTATGTCTTTGAAATATGTTTACTGTAAGACTATATTTCAAAGCGTTATGAAAGTCGAGACTTAAGTAAACTGCAATAGCATTTAACAGATCTGAAAAAAAAAATTAAAGTCAAATATATAGCGGACGTACTATTAAAGATTATATTTTAATTTATAATTTATTCGTTCACTGAAAGGACGTGACAGTGACCGAAGAATATGCTGACGCATTAATTGAGGCGGCTCGTCCGAAGTGATGCCACGACCTCACAGAATATTCAGAGTAAAACGGTACTTTTATTGTGTTTCACTCTTGAAATTATTCCGCTCAGACGGCGTAAATAGGCGACAACATAACCAAATCGCGGAATTTGGCGCGGTTGTCTATCAAATGAGATGTTCTCTTACCATATAGAAGATCCACCTGCTGCGTTGTCCGCTGTAATATCATAAAATTTATGAAAATAACAAAAATGATACTTGCAGTATTTACAAACTATTAAATTATAAGTTCTAGGCTGTTTGACCCACCATAATGGGTTTTTTTATGGTATAGCAGACAACGGAGCAGGTGCGTCTCCTATTTTTAGGGGCCTCCGATATCTTCACTCACTCAATAAAACACAGTGGAAGCACTGTGTCAAAGTACAACTATAACTTCTCGCTGAGTATTATGTGAGCCCGTGGTATTACTTTGGACGAGTCGTTCCAATTAGTGCATAAGCATAAACTTCAGCATGGTTCTCCCACGGGCAGAGTGGTGGAGCGCCGGTTTTCAACGTCCCAAAAAATCAAACAAAGTTGTTGGCGTTTGGTTGATGTTTTTTACGTATCGTTAAAATTATGTAAAACCCCACATTATATAATGTTATCAAAGAACTGGGATAAACTACAGATAGCATTGTTAGATATGCTAGTAATACCCAACAACCTTGAGGTAAACATTCCTGATAATATACAAAGAGTTGGGTATATAAACTTATGAAAAAAATAGATTTTTATAAAATTTTCTCCTTGTAACAAAAGAACCGTAAATCTCAAATAGACAGCGATAATTTCGCTTTATTTATTAAGAAAGGGTTAAGGCAGTATTTTATTAATTAGTATATATGAAAACGAAGTGATATTCTAAACGTTTTCTTACGCTTAGCTGAAAACGGAGCAGGTGGATCCGTTATATGGTAAGAAAACACCGCCAATGATTAGACCACCGCGCCACAGTCCGCGCTTTGGTTGAATTACCGGCTTTAATGGCATGTTTTCAAAGGCTTTAGATAAACTCACTCACTCAACGAAACACAGTGTAAGTGCCGTTTATCGCTGAGTATTCTGTGATCCCGAAGTATCATTTTGGACTAGCCCGTAGATTAAATGCGTCAGCATATTACGCATGGCTCTACCACGGGTGCCACAGTTTTAAAACACTCGCCCGGCCACATTCAATTCCTTCCAAAGACAGAATAAATTATAAATTTTACTTTTTTATGAAAATAGACAGGCAAACGTGGCAGAATTTTTACCATCAAGTAGACCATACTACGTTGTTCGCCATACAATAAAATACCTCACACGCACATCTAGGTAATAACAGATAACCTAGATGACCTAATGTCACGAATCTTTTAACAGTCACAATGCATACGAAGGCGAAATGGCAGTTGACAAAAATGGCTAGTTTATTGTTTTCTGATGCAACTCAAGGCGGATGAAGTCACGGAGCTTGCGAAATTAAAACATTCCAGTTACATGATTTATTACCCACACGTACAAATTGGGATTTTTTTAGCTTTATTTACTGTGGTAAGCTGTAGCAACAAAACATTGCAGCAATTTAATGTTTATTTTAAATACAGTTAATCTATAAACTCTATTAAAATATTTAAATTGGTATGTTTATTCTATAGGTGTCCTGTCTTATGGTATATCGGAAAACAGCTGGGTCTCTTATGTGGTAAGAAAACACCGTCCGCCCATGAATAATCGTGCTACAGTCCGCGTTTTGGTTGTGTTGCTGGCTTATACGCCGCAATAACAGTACACAAGTCTTTCTAAAAAAGAAAAAGAAAGCTATCAAATCAAGGGCTAATATTATATACTGTTTCATGAGTGAGCCAAGAGGTGCCATTGTCTATGGGCGGCAGCTATATATATGCGCCTTGTAAAGAAAAGTGCCTTAGAAGATCGTGCACTGATTTCTATATTTTTATGTTACTTATTTTGTATTACTAATGCAACCGTCGCGACCCCAAAAGCGTAACCCCGATATTCTCTTTTCGGGACAGACACAGCTCAGTTACACACACAACAAGTTAAAGTAGTAGTTAGTGAACCAGCCCTATTTCAGCACTTAAGCGGAATAATCAGAACCTCCGATATCCTCATTCACTCAGCGAAACACAGTACAAGTACCGTTTCATGATCGTGGTATCACATCGGTCGAACCGGCCTATTAATGCGTCAGAATTGCTCTCTCATGGATGCGACAGGATTTTAACTACTATTTCACGGTGCTATTCTGTGAGCCCTTGGTATTATCTTCCCTATTAGTACATCAATATTCTCCCACGAGTAAAATTTAATACAAACCTTCAAATAAAATATATATTATAGACCTTTTTTATAGTATAGCGGACAACGGAGCAGGCGAGTCTCCTATATGGTAAGAGAATATCACCGCCCATAGACATCTGCGCCACAGTCCGCGCATTGGTTGTGTAGGCGGCTTTTTACGCCACCATGTCTCTCCCACGGGTGAAAACTTTTAAATATCAAATAATAAACATTCCTTAAGACACGAATTAAGGTCACGATTAATATGAGGTCAAGTATAATATTTACACAGGAAACGGAAACGGATTATCTCTTCACACACAGCTTATATTTAGATCTTCCCACACTTTATCGTGCATGTAATATGTAACTAGATGTACCTTAACTATATGTAACATCAAACTACTTAGACATTATAATTTCATGGGCGGTGGTATTCTCTTAACATATAGGAGACCCACCAGTTCCGTTGTGCTGTATCATAAAAACAGTAACTTTTACCCACCGCTATTGAATGAAAAATTTGTTACATCAATAAATAAGTTATATGTATGTATCACTGGTAATGTCGAATTAAGATTCGTAGATTATTATCGCGATTATGTATTATATTAAATCAGCTATCGAATGTTAATAAGCGACTGTGCAAACTGGCATGTGCAAACCATGACTAACAGATATGCCAATACTTTGAACAAGTGAAAAAGAAGGTACCTATTTCTCCTTAAAATTTCTCATAGTGTATTTTTTTTTATAAAAACGAAGGTTTACGAACAAGAGGCTCACCTAATGAGTGAGCTACTTATGATTTGAAGGTCCCTAAGGAGTTTATTTTGATCAAACAATGCTTTCTCGCTGTTTTTTTGTGAAAACTGAGATAAACGAACTGTATGGTCATCTGCGATAAGTGATCTGGTGCCCATGGACATCCACAGCCCTTGCAGAGCTGTGAGTGCGATGCCGGCCTTTTAATAATAGGAACCTTCGCTCTTTTGTTGACTCTTGTTTTTAAACCTTTTATTTTTTAAATTGTTTTTCACTAGTTGTATAAGATTTTTTTTTATTGAATTTACAAAAGTATAAAATTATATAACCAAATAGATTTTACGGGATTCTTATATAGTTTGTTAAGGTTTACCATCTCTAACCATACTAATTATTCTACGGTTTAGGAACGAGGAAGTTGTAAATCACTTACCTATTTAGCCCTTCCATATATTTTTAAGTTATATCGACCAAAAGCCCCAATGCTATGAAAGTTTGCCTTTGTTGGGAACAATGTCGTGACCAGTCACTATATACATATTGTTCTTCTGATGTTTATGGCTCTGACCGAATTCTGC
>DWCF01003054.1:0-21146 GCA_018230265.1 Delias oraia | reverse complement strand
TCTTCAGCAATGTCGTAACTACTAATATGTCGATCTTCCTCCACTTTTTCAAAAATGGCACTGATTTTATCCGTGGTTGGGCGACCAGAGTGAACCTCATCTTTCACACTACAATTTCCAGACTTGAAACACTTGAACCACATTTGAGCTACTCTTATTGAAACTGCATTAGGTCCATAAGCCGCACAAATTTTACTCGCGGCGTTCGTCGCATTTTTACCTTTTTTGTAATTAAACTTTAAAATGTACTGAATTTCTTCGTCACATACGTCCATTTTGCTTGCTTGAAAAACAATTGAAAAACGGCGAGAACTAGTTTTATTTTATTTTTTTGCATCTTCAGAATGTCAACATTTAATGGTATTAAAACCACCCAGTAACATTCAGTACAGCCAAAGAGATTTGATTATTAACAATATATTCAAAATACGAAAATACTTTTGCCCCTACCTACTATAAACTTTTTCTAAAACTATAATAAAGTTATAAAATAGTATTATTGAAAAGTTTACAAGGAAAAAGTTTATGAACCTATCACATTTCTATATTACTTTCCTTCGAGAATATCCCACGAGATCTTCAGTTGCCCATCGATCCTATTTTGATCTGTATTAACGAGTTAACCCTGTGATGACGTTAATCTGTGGGTCCACCGATTGAATTACGTACATACACCTATAGATCACGCTACGAGGGTATAGTATTAATGAATAACGCGCCTCATATCAATTCACAGAATGATGACAATAATACCTCAAACCATTGTAAAAAAACTACCTGGGATATCCAGGCTAAAGCATTAATTGAGCCGGCTCGTAGGTAATACCATGAACTTACAGAATACTAGCATGAAACAATATAGTTTTTGGATGAGTTAGCATCAAAATCCGGCAACACAACCGAAGCCTGGTTTGTGCGTATTTGTCTATGGACAGCGTACAACGTAAAAGAATTTGTTGTGTGTGTCCAATTTGTGCTCAGTTTTACAAAGTAAATATGCGTGAAATTGACTACGTATTGGGAAACGCTTTGACTATCATTAGCTTTGCATACTCTATATTAAACATCTCACATATATATTACTATAAACATATATAATGTAACATATAATATCTTTTTCATGTAATAGTTTTACTAACACTATTTTAAAATTATTTATATATTATTATTTTTATTTATTTAAACCTTAATCGTAAGACATAATCGCTTTAATTAAGTATTTAGACAATTTCTTAGCTAAATGTAAATTTAAATAAAGGTTTTAAAAAGAAAATTAAAACTGTCTGGGTTTGATTTTACTAGTAATATTCAATTGTGTTAATATTAATTTTACTTTTAAATAGCGCTTTTTTGCAAGCTTCACCCTAACATACAATCAATTTTTCTGGTGTGACCTTAAGCGGACTCACGCAATTTTCCTGTCAAGATGAGAACACAGTGTCTTATCTATCGAGGACATAACATAAGCCTGTCAGAGGTGAGATATTGCTTTTGTTTTCCAATAAATTTCTTTGTATTGAATTTCTTCTTTAATCGGCCTACTACATCAGAAAATTGACAGATAAACATATAATTTATTATACTTAAATCCACGCAAAAAATTACTATAATTTTGTATAGTCGATAATGGAACAAGTGGGATCTGTGGTAAGTAATCATCGCCGTCCATAATCATTGTCGCCATAGTCTGCGCTTTGATTGTGTAGCCGGCTTTTAATGCCCCTTGAACGGTATAAAATCAAGGGCAACTGATATTCTCACTCACACAGCAAACCAGTTATTCTGTGAGCTCGTAATCTCACTTCAGACGAGCCGGATAATTTAATGGGTAAGTATATGCTTCAGTATGGCTTTCCCATGGGTGAAAACTTTTTCTTATAAAAAAATACTTAAAGATATATATATATTCTGTGTAATTAGGATAAAAAGCATTTTATTCTAAAGGAACGTTTTGTTTTTCCCAATTACTTAAGATAATTAATTGAAACATAAATATACAGAATGTATTTCTTGTCATTTACATTATTTATTTATTTATAAAAAATATTTACATAAATGCTATAATCTCTTGAAAGAAATTGATATAAAAAATATATAATAATAAACATACCAAAGCCATTAAAACACGTGCATCCATTTATTTTTGAGTGACAAAATATTGTTCTTTCAAAACTACAACGGAGAGTAAAAATTCCTGAACGTGCAAACTGCGTCGGCCTTAAAAGACTTAAATATGCTCATTTAATATTTACAACAAATTTAACAGAGGAAATCTTCTTTAGAAACTTGAAGCCATACAAATCTTCACGAGTCACTAACTCCGCATTTAATTTTATTGAAACTTTGTAAGTAAACAGAAGGTTTTTTTGATATTTAAATGGTATTAAGTATAATAAATTACTTTAAACCCCAAAGCAAACAGTAATTAAGAACACCCTGCGTTCATTTCAAAGAAATAACTTCACCGCGTTGCATAAAAAATTACATACGTAACGTAAATAAATATTTTTAAAAGAATTATTTTCAGTATTTTTACAACCATCATAAAGATATTTATAGTGTATTATGACTAAAAGCTGTCACAGCTACATTATAACCTATAGTGGTCATATTAATTGTGAATAACTATTTGACTATTCTCAGTGTATTTTTGATATTTAAACCATTTTATTTACAGTACTCAAATTCAGTTTTGTATATAAATTCAAATTAAAACTTTATACACCTTAAGAAAATTTAGGGAGCGTATGTATAAAAGAGAAATTGGATATAGTTAAAGTTTATACTAAAGAAAGCCTATTAATTTTTTTATATTGAATTAGGTACATCAGAAATATATTAACACAGTACTTCTTGACAAACATACCTAACGTTACTTTTAATATGGTTTGAATAGCAAAAAATCTAAAAATATACACCTAATGTTTTACCCGTGGGAGAGGGATGCTAAAGCATATGCTGTCACACTAATTGGGCCCGCTCGTCTGAAGAAATACCACGAGCTCACAGAATACTCAAGGTGAAACGGTATTTATACTGAGTTTCGCAAAATGAGTGAGGATATCTTTAAAAATTCTGCTTTAGTGGCGTAAAAAGCCGGCAACACAACCTATGCTTATATGACGCGGTTATCCATGGGCGACTGTGTTCTCTTATCTATAAAAAACTATACTATATAAAACATAATATTAATAAAGCTCAATCTTAAAAATTTAATAAATTATTTAAACAGAATATTAAATTTTGATTAGCTGCTGTTCAAATTTATTCTGTTAATTTGTGTTCTCTAATCAAGAAAATGTGTATATAATTTATCTACCAAATTGGTTAAAACAAAAGGAATCCCCAAACAAAAGATTGCATATTAGTTTCAAATTTCCTTAGGGGTTGCGTTGTGTTTAAATAAATACGTAATTGTGTATACACAAGTGTTCATTGTATTTTTCCTATGTTTTTAGGACTAATGTTTGCGAATCACTTTTTACTAATTATTTAATACAAAATAGTAGAAGGCTTTACAATCATATATACACAGGGCGGGTGGTTCCTTTCTGGCGAGAGATGACTGCCATCCATGGACAAATGGAGGTGCTGGTATTCTGTGAGCCTGTTGAATTACTCCGCACGAACCGGCTCAATTAGAGCGTCACATGTCTCTGCCATTGATAAGATAGTATAAAGACATTAGCGAACCGCCCACTGTCAATCCCTTTCAAATTCTATTCATCCCGGGTATCAAATCTGGCATTCATAACCTACGGTAGCTTTTCAAAAATTATTGCTATAGTTCCCGGTAATGTTGTCCTTATCACATTCTATGAAAGCATACTAGAGTTTATCATCATCAGATTTCTCCCTACAAACAAACAATTTAACCTTGTTTTATATAAATGTAGGTGTAAGAAATGTTACGAATGACACGAAAGGATGGCAACACGACATTACAACGCCGCGTAGCGACGGTGGCGCCACGCGGCTCTGTTTTGTATCGACCGTCGCCTGTTGAATGCCCCACCCCCGAGGCTTTCTCTCCCTTACTTTTCACGTGCTCAAAATAGGAGCGGTGTCGATATTTGAATCATTATCTTACCACAGAACACTTAGCCCACTCTTTGAACGAGCCCTACAAGAAAGCGGTTGTGATTTAAATTTAATGAAGTAGAAAATTGTGGTCTCTTCATAATTTCATAAACGCAATTCAACTCTTCAATGGGCTTAGAACAAAATAGAAAATAGCCAACTTCGACTAAGGAGTAATGTAAAGTAATGACTTAAACAAATTACTTACTTTTCCGTCTATTTTATTAACATTTTATTAAAATCTGTTACTTATTCAAACTTAGAAAACATTATATTTGCAATTATTTATTTAAGAACTACCTCATGTGAACTTTCTGTTTTATTTATAAATGTGATTTTTCTTTACTTAGCTTATAAGTATGTGTAATTGAGTAAGCAAAGGTTAGACAGAAGTCGTTATAAAATATTAAGTAGAAAAACATCGAACAAGAGAGCTTTTCATTAGTGCGCCTACTGTAAATTCTAATTGCCTAACGTTGCATGCCTCATCGCATGAACTGTTGGTATTTTCCGGCTTGTCGGGAAATATTCGTCGATTTTCCCGAGGAAAATAGGTTGCAGTATTTACATAAACAGTCCTCCAATGTTATATTGCTAACATTAGTTTGGCGTCGATCAACTCGAGACACTTAAATGGTCATTAAATTACAATTAATATAGGCAACGATTATGAATGGTAGTAATCAACTCAATAAGTTCTTTAGTAGAATAGCATTTTATGGTTTATAAAGTGAAATTATATCTATAATTAGAAGGCTTCTCTACAGAGTCTAGATTTTAGTTTTACATCGGAATCTTAGTACAAGAAGTAACCATAGTTAATATTACATTAATTAAAAGAGAATATATATTTTAAAGTACAAGAGTTCTTTTTTTCTATAGTATAGCGGACAACGGATCAAGTGGGTCTCCTATATGGTAAGAGAACAACGCCGCAAATGTACAACCTAGACTATGGCGCGGTTTTATTAAAAATATTGGGAGGCGATCTTTTCTTTCCATATAGAAGACCACATTCTCTGTTGTCTAGACCTTAGTTGTATAGACCTATTTTAATATTATTTTATATATATTTTACTTTTTAAATCAAAAGCACTTGATTGCTATTAAAGAAAATTCTTGCGTAACCTTTAAAACGTTTTAAACAGTTAATAGAACCTTATACAGAAGAAATTAATGCTTTTTATTTAAAATTAACCAAATGAGCAAAAGCTGTTCAACATAAATACAAGTAAAAGATTAATGGTCGGCCTGAATCTAAGCGAGTCAGCGGACCAAGCTGACAAAATTATATTTGAAATGAGCCAGGACAGAGTGAGCATTGATGATAAGTAAATGGGGTACAAAATAACGAACGGCTAATGATAGCTTTTCATTACTTTTAATATGATTTTTAATTAAAATATATTTTTAAATCGTTATTATTTAAGTTTTATCCGCTATACGTAAACATATGAATGTATTATGATTGGTTTTTTTTTATGGTATAGGCTCGGCCAAAGTGATACCACGAGCTCACAGAATACGCAGCGTGAATACGCACTGTTTTGCTGTAAGTGGCGTAAAAATTCAGCTACACAACCAATGCGCGGAGTGTGGCCGGTTATCCATGTGCGGCGGTGTTTTTTTATCATATAGTACCATAAACATCAGCTAAAAATACATAAAAAAAGCTTTACTGACGTTCCTCAACTAAAAATATGAGTATGTACATCTATAAAAATCACGGAAACAAATTAGCTACGGATCAGTGCACACAGCGAATGTTGTAAATATAAATAAAGTTAATGTCAGACATGTAACCGATACAGGTAAATAATCGTTAATTTTGATATTTATTTTTTTGCGTAAAATTCGTTTAGAGAAAATTTTCAGTGAACTCCTTTCTTCAAATGTGAACACAGCCAAGATTAAAGGAAATAACGAGAGTTTTCTAATAAGCACTTTTTGGTTAATGAGCATGCGCGAAAGAGATTGTCTCTTACTTGGTGAGTTTCTTCGCAGGTAAGCTTCCCCTGCTTACGTCAGCATTTCTTATATATAAATTAGATACTTTTTGCATTTCGCAATTAATAAGCTGAGATTCAAGTTAAACGATTAGAATGAAAAATCGGTATGATTTGAGCTTGCATGTTTTATTTAAACTCTTTAATCTTAAAATTGGGCAATATTATTAGTTTAAAAAGAACTGAAGAAATAGTACTAAATTAACAGAATAATCATAAAACTTATATGTAATATAAAAAAGAATTTTCATAAGAATTGAGCAAAATTATGGAAAATAATGACAACAGTATTAACTATCTTTTTCCATACTGTATAAATGAAGTGCTGTCATCTTAATTTTGTCCATCGCATTTAGATAACTGGCGAATAAACTATAGACGTTATGGTACGCTACAAGTTGCTGCGACGGTTGTAAAGGTTATACTTTTATAACCTGTTAACAGATGGCGTTGAAATAAAATAAAGTTATATAAGCATGAGGATTTTGATGTGAATTTTGATTTATGATACCTACTTGTTATTCAGGAAAATTTCAGAAAAAATATGTATCTGCCTTAATAATGTCAGTCATATAATTTATTGTATTTAAATAATTATTATTTGAAGTTAATATAAGTTTTAAGTAATATTTTTCAATGTGTTTTAAAAAATGTCTTATACATTGGGCTCAATAAGAATTGATTACTCAATACTTTGTATGAAAAATCATAGTATTATGTTATGATTTTCATAGTAAATATATCTTAATTGAATAGAAATATAAAAAGAATTGAAAAATTTCTGTAGTTGAACTATGTGTAATAACTTTGCTTAAATAAAAGTGAGTTTTCAAGTTCAGCATCTTATTCAAAAGAAAATTATAACTCCAAAGATTCCTTTCAATTTTAAAGTGCCATTAAAATTTCCAGCAAGTATTTTATTGTTTGGGAAAATTGTAAATCTCTCGCTTAGTTCTCGTAATAATTATAGGGCGTTGTTTCAATCAAGCTTTGTCAACACCTCTAAAATTGTTTAAACTAATCACAGAAACTTAACCGCAGCCCCAAGTTTAGACAAATCAAATAAATATTGCTCTTACAACCTAGATTAAATATTCACGTTGTTAAGGCTAATCTATTTCAATTCAACCACCTTAACTGCTACAAAATTCAAGGCCCTTGATTAGGGATTTTTCATTGTCATATTCTACGGAGGTGAAGATTTAAAATTAAAACCTTTATTATTTATAGACTATAGTGTCAAGAAATGCTTTTATGGCAGATATTATCTTGTCAAAATGATCTTAAATTGAATGATCAAAATCTTAAATTGAAAATGCTTTTTTATAATATGAAGTCTAATATTTTCTTTAAGTATAAAACTATTTATATTCTTCTAGATAAAAATTTAAAACATTTATTAGTACAGATATGTTTGCTTGAATTTACCCGTCAGAAGCGATAACCTTCTTTTGTTCTATGATATTTGTAAATCTTGATTACTATTAACCTAAGTTAAATATTGAGAGGTAAGTTCTTGGAAATAATTATACACCACAAGTCAGAACTCGAAATAAATATATATTTATAATCTATGAAATGCTTTTTTTATTATTCTATAGCGGACAACGAATAAGTGAGTCTTCTCATGCCATGAATAGCCCATGAATAGCCGCGGCACAGTCCGCGCAATGGTTGTGTTACCGGCTTTTTACGCCGCTCAAGCAGCACTTTTAAAGGTCTCCGATATCCTCACTCAATCTGCGAAACACATTAGTATCGTTTCACGCTAAGTGTTTTGTGAGCCCGTGATATCACTTCGAACGAACCGGTCCAATTGTGTAAAGTGCATCAGCATATGCTCTCCCACGGGTGCGACAGTATAAGACACTCAAGTCAAGTCCTTCCGGAGACCGAATAAATTATAAATAAAATTATAACTGTCCGGACTGGGATTCGAACTCGATACCTCCCGCTTCAAGGTACACTTTTAAAACCATTAAGCTACAATGCTGTAAAATAAATTTAAAGTTTCAATGTCATTACCATTTTTATATGTTTTATATGTTGTTTCTGGTTAATGAAATTAATCAGTTGGTATATAATGTTTTAAAAAATACTTTGCTTTATTAGAGTTTTGCTGCGACATAAAAATCTATGGTTTTTATTGTTTTTTAAACTCTCAATCCATTAGCATACATTGTTGTTTTATTTGCACAAATATTTCATTCAAAACTTTGTCGAATGACGCGTGAAAATCTGGGTGAAAACTCATTAGGAAAATATTTCTATATTTACAATATAAGAGGATTGTTTACACATCATTATATAACACGTTTCCATCAGTTTCAATTAGCTGACAAATTGATCTCATTTTGTAAGCACAATTACGTGTACGTAATCGATCTTTGGTTAAACAGAACAGTGAATAATGAGTTGCCATATTATTAGTTTATCTATCGACTTGATTTAATTTCAATAGTTTTGTGGTTGTATAAGTAGGCTTGGCACTATTAACTGTCTCTCTGGGGATTATTTTAAGTAAAATACGACGACGTTACAGTTTATATGCTTGTAGCAGTTTTTTACACTTTTAATATTTGGAAATAAATCCCCATGGAATGAATTACCCGTGGGAGAGCCATCCTGAAGCATATGCTGACGTACAAATTGGGCCGGCTCGTCCGACAACACGGGCTCACAGAATTCTCAGCGTGAAACTATACTTGTACTGTGTTTCGCAGAGTGAATAGCCGGCAACACAACCAATGCGCGGACTGTTAGCTGGTTGTTAATGGGCGGCGGTGTGCTACGTTGTCCACTATACTATAAAAATAAATAAATAAATGAGTCGATATGGCGGTATTCCGATTAATTAATAGTCAATATTCAAGTTCAACAATTTCTAATTATAAAATGTCATTGCAACAAATCTACTTAATCTTGTAAATACAAATAAATGTAATTTAAACATATTTGAATCAATTATTTACATTAGAATTCCTTGTTCCAACATTTTCACAAATGCATTAAAAATGTAAAGTGGAAACTCATTTAAATCGCGGCATATAATAAAGAGTAAATATGTCTTCATAAAATAAAACAATTAATCTAAACGATATAAAATATTCAAAAAGGATTTGTAAATAAAAATTTACAGCAGATTAACTTATTATTACATTTTAGACTGTTAATGAAATTTGGCAAGATTATCGGTGCCAAGAAAATCAATGTGTAGCATTCGTTTTTTAAGTCATTTTGTGTCACGCACCACTTCTCTATGGAATCAGCTGCCAGCAGGCGTCTTTCCAAACCAGCGGCAGGGGTATTATTGACTTGGGGACCTTTAAGAAAAGAGCGTATATAAGGCCGGCAACGCAGCCGCGGTTCTGCAAGGGCTAGGTGTGTCCATGGGTGGAAGACCGCTTGCCCTATGTTAACCTCCTGCTTGTTTGCCATCGATATTATAAAAAAATACAAATGTTAATCATAGCTTATAATTATTGAATGAATTAAAAACATATATCAATCTAATCATGCAAAGTCAATACGCCTACTAATTTAATTATCTTCCTTTTGATATCACAGTGCACAATAACATTAAACAAAACTAGGTGGCGCGCTACTAAACTAAATTGTTTTACATTTAAATAAATGGCGCCCATATAATATACATACTACTGTGAGAGGAATGGAATGAATAATAATAGCGATGATAATTAATATGAATATTTCCAATATCAAATTATTAGGAATTCTCTCATAGATATCTTCTTTCCTAATTCTGTAGGCCTACTTCAACTTTTTCTATTCCTCGCGGAGTTGAGATTTACGCATTCAATTTAAACCAGTGACCTTCTTAAAGTCTTTGGAATCTACCCTGAGGTGGCTTTATCGCCCATGACTTCAAACAAATATTACAATTTACTAACACAAATTACCAACGAACTATTTTATAAACTAAGCTCAGACTGTCTAGTATTTTAATTAAAATCGATCATAATAACGCAGGCAGGCAATGTCGAAGATAAATTTCGTAAAAATGCGTAAATTTTTTTACTAATATTATTGCAAATTTCCCAAAGGTATAGCAGCGACCACAGACAACCATCATCTGACACTTCCCACGGTTTTATTAAATTAAATAGTAAATTATGTAGTATATTTGTTAAAATTCACGTTTATAAAAGAGGCAAAAGTATGTTAGCATACAAGTAATGTGACTTCACTGATTCCCCACCCTTCATAGAATATACATTTTATATATACGTATTTTACATTACTTATTTCCAAACATAATACCTGTGAGTTTTCACAAGACATCGCAAAGTAGAAAGTGCCTATCAATCATACTTTACATCAGTGTTCTTAAGTATGTTTGTTTTTATTTAATCTTGATGTAAATTCCAAAAGGAATATTTTATATACAAAATATTTCACTCATTATAAAAGACATTATTATAACAAGGCATCATTATATTTGTTATATATTAGTAATATAAAAGTTTAAACTATAGTTTAGACATATTTAATCTCTTATCAAAAATTGAAATAGGCAATATATTTTAAATGAAGAGAAACTTGCTAATATATGAATATAAGATATAGATTTCATTTTCGGAGATTAAGTGTAAATTATTTACACTAAGTCTCCTAGTTCTCCTAGTTTCCTGTTAAACAGCATTCTATAAAAGAAGAAATACCAATAATGTATGTTTCATTGATTCAAGCACCAATATCTGTTGTGGTATAACCCTTTACCAACAAAAATTCCTCTGGTAATGAAGGCAAGATATTTCGTGCAGTAAGTACCTAAATATTAAACTGAGATACAAAGGCGGATGTATGCAGCATTCTTTATTACTATTTTGATAGTCACTAAATGTAAAATAGCAACAAAATTTTTAAAGTTTCATCGTTATCACCTCGATGGTTGTCGTACCTCAACTGACCACTTTTTAAGTCATTTTGTGCCGTACACCACCACTCTGTAGAATCAGCTGCCAGCAGAGGTATTTACAAACCGATACCACTCAGAGACCTTCAAATAAAAAGAGCGTACCTATTCCTTAAAAACCGGCAACGAACCAGCGACTCTGCCTGGTCTAGATGCGTTCATGGGCGGAGGACTGCTTATCCCAGATGATTCTCTTGATCGTTTGTCACCATATCCTTACCCCATATCCTACCAAATCCATAAAGATAAATTTTTATTATAGTCTAATCGGATTTCCAGTTGTGAAGAGTTAATACTTATATTATTATTCATCCCTTTAGCCAGGAGTTGCGGGAACAATATAATATAATAACAATTAAATGGTCGAAGCTGGGAATCCCCAACAAGATTTAATGGCCCGTTTACCAGCTTTGAGCAGTTTAATAATAGTTTATTTACCATTTGACCTAACTTTTATTAATGGACATATATTTTCTGTGACGCGAGATTTATATTACTAACATAAACTTAATAAAATATAATATAAGGTATTAGGTGTTACATATAATATAATTGCTTTGTCCATATTTTTACCTTAATTTATCATTGATTTATTTCCTAACAATGCCTGGGTTTGTAAACCATTTCATCACTATCGATTTGATACTTTAGGCATAAACAAAGCCTACACTTGCACGTTTATATTATGAATTAGTGAATCAGGCAGACGCCGTTCCGCCTGGTACGCAACCTACCGGCTTCAATTAAAAACCCCGAAAAACCCTATATTTATTTATTCGGATAAAAATGGCTTATGTCCTTCTGTTTTTTTAGTATAGCGGACAACGGAGCAGTTGGGTCTCCTATATGATAAGAGAATACCGCCGCTCATGGACAACCGCGCCAGAGTCCGCGCATTGGTTGTGTTACCTGCTTTTTACGCCTCTTAAGCAGCATGTTCAGTGGCACATGGTTCTAAGCTCCCTCCCCACTCTCCACCTACTTTTAGCAATTCTCGAGTTATGTGTAACTAACACGACATATATATTTAACATATTTATATATATATATATATATATATTTAAGACAGTATCATTTCAATAAATTCGATAGTGTCATAAAATATTTGTATGAAATATGTGACAGCGTCCCTAGCCGTTACAATTTATATAGCCACTGTATTTGACAGGTTGTCAATTGTAATGTTTCCAAAATTTGGATAATAAAATCAATAGTAATAAACTGGTCCCTTGTTTTTAATATTATTTGGAAACAAAAGAAAGACTCTTAGGATAAAATACTTCTATAGCAGCCCGTAAATAAACACATACTGTTAGGAAGACAGCTTTTTACTAAATTTTCAACGCTTTCCAATTTCAATTTTTAGAAGTTAATCAACAAGAGAGTAGCTGAAAATACATCAAAAAATAAAAGACGCTTTTATGTGCTTACTTTTAATGACGGTTCATTTCATTTTTGAAAAAATTAGTTGTTTATTTTACTGAATGTTGTTTGAATGTGTAAGACCATCGCCTATGTTGAATTAATTAATGTTACATCATATTGCGGAATATGAAATTTTATTGATAGAATATATCATATATTTGATTAAAAACGATTTTTTTAAATAAATCTATTTTTTCTTCATTCTATGTCATATAACTTTTTGAATACACTGTGTAAATATTCATTCATGTCATACTTTTATCTGAACCCTCAGGCGATCACCCTAAACCTTTCAGAATATATAACAAAGTTCATAATAAAAAAGTTTTATTGTATACAGAATCATATATATCATATTTACAGTCTAAGTATTACCTTTCAATATAAATGATCACTAAATATCGTAAATTGTTCTTTTATATGAATATTAATGATCCTATATTGGTCATATCAACAATATTATATTTACTTTATCAAAACAATAACATGAGGTTTCATTTGTTTTAATTATATTTGTATTTATTAGTTTTTGTCTACTTTATGGCCAGATTTTATCACCACCAATTGATAACCGCGCCACAATTCTTACACACTTTACTCACACAGCGAAACACTTAACAAGTACTGTATTGAGGTAGTCTGTGAACCCAAGGTATCACTTCGGACGAATCGGTGCAACTAGTGCTTCAGGATATACCTCTCCCATAGGTAAGATACATGTTTTGAAACTCGCCTAGACACTGTCAAGCCCTTTCAAATAAATTATAAATTAAATTATATTCCGACTGGATATCAAACTTAGTACCTCTGATTTCACGATATCTAACTCGGTCGGCTATCAAAACTTCGTTCAGTGTGTATATGTTGGGTATTATAATAAATGAGTTTATTGATTAATTATATAACTCTATTCAAAACGAAACAAGAACTACGCTTAGTAAACATTTCTAAATCTACTTGAAAGTAAGACTCTTCAATTTTACACCAATTATTATACTAAAATATCTCATACTTTATTAAACTTAACCGTTTAAAACATCGCCTTTATGATAAGCTAAGTTGAACTAGGCAGAAGTAATATAGACTTAGCCGTAAAGTTAAATTGCAACAAACTTGAATGTTACACCTACGAATACCTATTTGCCTACAAGCGCAATAATAAATTCTAGATATTACAGTAGAATGTATATGCTGAGCATCAAGGGTGCTGCTACAGAACTTTTAACGGGTAGAGAATTTCAATTTGTTGAGATTCATTGTTATAAATTCTAAATTAGAGAGATAAAATAAATTAAATCTAAGTATATTCCTAAATTGCTTTTTAATAAAAAAATGTACTTACATTATCAGCGAATTCTTAAAGGCCTATATATATTATTCATTCGAACTATCAATAAAAATATATAGCATTGCTGTATTCGAGATACAGAGGTGAAATTTAATTTTTTGAGTTATGCCGGGAATATATGTATCAAAGCGGCTTGAAGGGTCTCACTGATTATTTCGATAAATAAAGGGTTGAGATTTCGAGTAATGCAGCTTTTGGTGTTTGAAGGGAAGGGAACAAAACATTCTTTCGAGATTCGGAGGTTTTCGCCTAATCAAGGTTTGACTTAACGAGGTACTACTGTTTAACAAGTTTGAATGCATTAATATTTCTCAAATATAATTATTAATTGAAACAACATTTTTAATAAAGTAAATGATGCAGAATACTCAGCCCGAAATCGTAGTTGTACTTGATACTGTATTCCATCTCCTGTATTTAAAAAATTACAATATAATTTTGTCTTTTATTTTTATTTTCTGCAGTTTTCATGAAAGAAACGTTGGAAAATTCTAGAGTTAATAACAGAAATAGATTTAAATAATAATAAACATCAAAAGTCAACCGATTTACAGTTACAGTTTATTTTTATAACCATATAAACATAAAAGCACCTATGAGTTTCATTTTCTCTATATCCATATTACGAACTTCCTATTGTATAATCAGCGAGAAATTTTATCAAGATTAATTTTAGCCCTATCTTAGTTTTATATATATTATATGAATTGTGCGTCTAAAATAAATAATACTGCCATAAATCACTTCCAGTTTGCCAAAATTGAAAGAGCTAAGGTCAACCGTAATGAAGATATATTTTAAAAATCAGTTAAGGTTTTTCTACAATACATACTGTATTTTTTGCGAGATACGATTTTTTTAATATCTATTTTTATATGTAGCATCATACATTCGAACAAAATACTATAGAAGAATACTCATATAGTATCATATAGTATACACTTGTAATAAGAGAAGGTTGATATTCATTTCGGCTAGACGTAATATCGGGTATCTTAAAAGAAAGTTTATATTTAATATTATTGGTTAATTAAAAAAAAGTATCGTATATAAAAAAAATTTTATACATTATTAAACATAATTAAAAAATTTATTTTTTAAAAATAATATTGTCCAAATGTATATGAAGTTCGCGACACTCATAAACGAGCACCAAAATTACATATGACTGCTTGGTAGGTGGAGTCAGGCATGGCTGCTATTTTGTGACGGATGTTATCTTTCAAATGCGCCAGGCAAGACAATTTTTTCATATAAACTTTAGATTTAAGATAACCCCTCTGAGAGGCATTTAGGCAGGTTTTGAATTTTTGTACCAATTGAATACCCAAGAGTCAGGCTATCAATTGACATATCCACGTGCCCCTCCAATTCACAGTTATGAACTAAGCTAATATAAAATAATATTTCTTTTGAGATACTCTGTGTTAACCTAATTTTGACTGTTACACAAATATTGTTTGTCGGAAATCTTAGAAATAACCTTTCAAATAAACGTATTCACCCTTATATTGTAATAAACAATATTATAATAGGAGATACCGTAAAAAATATTCTTTACCTAGATATTGCTTTGTAAAGCTTTACCAATTTTCTGTCATTAAAAATCTTTGTAATAAATCTGCGTTAATTCTTTTATGCGGACAACGGACCAGGTGGGTCTTCTATATAGTCAGAGAACACCGCCGACCATAGATTACCGCGTCACAGTCCATGAATTGGTTGTGTTGCCGGCTCTTTACGCCACTTAAGCGACATTTTTAAGGGTCTCTGATATCCTCACCAACTTAGCGAAACACTTTACAAGTATTGACGCTGATATTCTGTGAGCCCGTGGTATAACTTCTGACGACCCGGCCCAATAAGTGTTCGCATTTATTCCCAATTAAAGTTGTCAGCTGCGGTGGGGTTCACTTCTAGAAAATTATATTTATTTTAGTATAATTAGTGTTATTTACCTGCGATATGACTGTGGGGCGACCGGCCAGCTACGCCTAGATCGTAGAACCAGCGCCACTCGAGGCATGGAGCCCTGTGTATTGCCCATCTGTGGAGCCGATGTACGCTTTCTACTCCAACCACGACGATTATTGTTTGCCCCCCACAGGTGTGATGCACCAGTTTCTAAAATCAAGTTATTCAGTCAATTTTAATCAATGGTTTCCTAATACAAGAATTAGTAACAATATTATCTATCCTTGTGGGGTTTAAGGTTTTGTGGTTCGTGGGGACCAGAAGATCTTTGTTTAAGTTAATATATTTTTATGAAAACGGTGGCAAACGATCAAGACGCTCACCTAGGCCTCGGCCTAGGCGCTCATGTATACCTTGTGGGCCAAGGGTGCGTTGTCGGCCTTTTAGGGATAGCTACGCTCTTTCTTTAAAAGTCCCCAAGCCGTATTTGATTGGAAATGCCTCTGCAAGCAGCTGATTCGACAGAGTTATGGAGCGCAGCACAAAATGCCTTAAAAAGTGCTTAGTAGTGGAATGACAAATATCTAGGTGAGATGGACTAAACTTTGTTTTCTGTTTCGATGTTCGATGATGTAATTCAGCTGCAGGTATTAATTCAAAAAGCTCCTCAGAACATTCCCCGAGATAAATGCGGATAGAATGCGGATAGAAGATTCTGAGAGAACCATCAACTCTACGCAATGCTTAAGTCAAGCTGGTTGGAATAATATAAAAAATAAATTAAATTAAAATTTCAACGACCGAAAGTCCTTGAAATAAATTATAAAAAACTTAATAAATTTAAAAAAGAAAAGATGTAATGTCGTTTGATGAATGAGGTTCTAATTAAACTAAGTCCTTTCTTTCTTTATCAGGTCAACCCTTTCAGGTTGAACGAACAAATTACAATGTTTTGTTTTCATCTCAAATTTCTATAATATTATAGACCAACTAACCCAACAAAACTCGCGACTGTCAATTCACCCAATAATAATAAAACTGTTTTCTACAAATTCCATGCTCTGAACTCATTTATTCTTAGCTTCATGTTTATATAACAAATTCACATTCTATCATGAAGTACTTAACAAGTAAATTACTTTACTACACTTTTAGGCCATTGTAATGCCATTTATTCTTAGAAACTTAACCCTTTATAAATGATTATAACTTCATAGAGGCTTTTATCATCTCAGTTGGCGGTTCTCAAATTCCCGATAACATCAAACAAAAATGTTTTACAATACTACAAAGTTTTAAATAGGGAGGCAACCCAGCTGGATGCTCATCTAGAATAAGTGGACTTCCACCCATGGACATCCCTAGAACCCAGCTGGGACGCGCATGTAATGTCGGTATTTTATAGAAACGCTCGCTCTTTTTTAATATCCCCAAGCCATAATGGTTTGGAAATAATTCCACAAGCAGCTGATTCTACAGAGCAGTGGTGCGCGGTAAAAATTATTAACTTTTGTAGGATAACTATAATTTTTAAATAACTAGTTTATATATAATCAATAATGTTATAAAATATTTTAAAAAATTCAATTTTTTTTAGTTTTAATAAAGTTAATACATTGTGTTAAGTCAATCATAAGTATTAGTCAATCGCTTTCACAAACTCAACTTTAAAGTAGATCAAGACGGTGATTTAATGAAATAATTTCTATGAAATACGAAATTGCCATCAAAAACATTGTAATAAAACTTAGTGTTATGTAACACTACAACAATAACTATTTAAAACTTTTCTTGCCTGATTGAAAATGTCGAGCCGCATTTTATAATATTCTTAAATACGCGTAAACAAATAACGATAATTCTAACGTATAATATCCTTCAAATAGCTCCAGAAACGTGTATATACAAAAATGGTAGACATAGCATTTAAATAATTAAACTCGGCTAAGTTCCTTGACCATTTTCTACTCAGATCGAGTGTGTATATAAAAAGTTTTTAGTTTTGAATTCGCTCAAAAGAGGCTATATGATCTTTTTTTCATACTAGTAGACACGGAAAACGTCCGGATCCGACTTACGCGATACTGTCGGTCATATTTTGAACAATTCATACAATATCTTTATAAATTGTAGCCTATATGCTATTATTATGTATAATCTATATTGTAAAGTAACATTCATCTATCCAACCATCCATCCATACTTACAAACCTTTCGCGTTTATACAAATATAATAATATTGGGATATCAATATGAAATAAATCTCTTTCAGACTGATTATTTTGTTACAAAATAGTCTTTTGGTAATAAAAATTGAAACTTGCGTTACAGACATCCAAAATCAAGACCGCCCGCGCAATCCATTGAAAAGAAAACGCTTGACTAAGCTAGGCTGCGTAGGCAGTTTGCTAATATCAAGTCTCGCCCATATGTAGTATTTATATGTTCTAGGTAAGTTATAGTTTTAGTAAAGACGTGATCTTAAATTGAGTGTAAGTAGCCCGATAATTTCTCAAATAACTTTTTTTCTTTTAGTGAATGCATTTACACATCCCTCCTTACTTGATTTTGAAATTGCAATATCCACTAGAACCTCACGGCACCAGGCGGCAATTTTGATAATCTTCCCCATCAAGTTCCCTCTGTAATCAGAGTGATAGAAAAGAACGAAAAATGGGTCCTCGGGGTTCGCACTAGACATTAACCCAAGAACCCTGGATAGGCTTTTACCCATCTTTTAGTTACACCTACAGGTTACATAACGTGGGTTAGATTTTGAGGTTTCCATACCTTCGTTTTCTCGGTATAATTTAGTTTTTTATGGCCGAATTAACTTGAATTGTAATTCTTTATATATGATCAACTTAGGAATACAAATAAAGTGATACTTAAATTAATTAACATTTATATAATAAAAGTAAATAGAAAGTGGTTGTGTTAACAAAATGTCAATCGTTACCTTATTAGTGGTTAAGCCTATTGGATGACGCGACAAAGACCTTCATTAATATACAAACTTATACACCTTTGAAGTTGATGTTTCGTTCTAAAGGGTTTTTTTTATGAGTTTTAATTCACAGAACTGTCTTTGCAATTACTCACGGTGAGTCTGTCTGAAAAATCAAATTTATTTTTGTGGGATTTCGTAAACTATGTTTAACCATTCACAAACAAAAAATATGAAGTAGAATGCTCACTGTAAAACGGTACTTCTACTGTTTCGCTGAGTGGGTAGGTGGCTCATAAAAATGCCGCTTAAGTGGCGTAAAAAGCCGGAAACACAACCAATTCACGGACTATGGCGTGGTTGTCCATGGGCGGCGATGTTCTCTTACTATATAGGAGATCCACTTGCTCTGTTGTCTGCTATATAATAAATAAAAAAAGAGGAATCATTAGCGTCGTTTCGACTTTTTCAGATAACTATAGAGTTAGTCATTATAAAATTCAATTCGTAAGTAAAGTGGATGATAAAACATTCTATTACAATAATGGGATTTGAGAAGTGTGTTTCTTTATATTGAAAATGGTAAATCTGATTTTAAATGAGATTAAAAAGTAAACCTGAATACCCACTCACAAATTCAGTAGCTAGAACCTAGTGACATAAGGGTTTTCGGTCTTGCGCATTAATGAGTTGTTTGCTAAGGACAGATGAACATTTCTAATCAAAATTATATTTACTGTATAATTTTACTTTTGTCAAAAACTAAAGATCATGTATGATATTAAGTCACTCTAGTAAAGAATTCTTCAAAAATAAGATAGATTTTCATCTAATTTCTATGTATTTACAATAATATATGCTACTTAATTGTTAGAAGAGGCTTAAACTGACGAAAACAAAGTCTTCCGAATCTCACAACTGGCCCTGATTTATAATACCTTATAATAATCCTAATTATTATCCTTAAAACTTGTGACTTCCCACGCAAACTTCATAAACATATCTTGAAACATTAAAAAATTACCTTAATAAAAGGTGTGTACTTAATTTTAATGATTTATAGTTCACAAAATATAACGTTTTTTATTTTTTTTTGTCTTTAAAGCTTTGATGTAACATAGACACGAAACTAATTTTCTTTTAAATTTCGTTATTAAAACTTTTAATGATCAAATATGCTTAAAAAAATTGTATTGAAGATAATTACCATTTTTTTAACCAACAAATAATACAGAAATATGTTTGGTTATTACATTACTCAAACAAACAATGAAAATAAATATACATAACTACATACAAAAAATATCACATACTCGTCATATCTTGTAATAAAAATGGTCAAGTTTTACACTGAATTTTAAAAATATTGTTTTCCGTGAATACAAAATAATCTGAATTTTCCGTCAAACTTTCAAAACACGTCAATCTTTTCTCTTTTTACGATAAAACAACAAACCTAAACAAACCTAGTGAAACATCTCACAAATTAATGCTTATATAATATATAAACAACTGGTATGTAAATGTAATTAAAGATAATTTAGAAACTCTTCTACAAATGACAAATTTCTACACGTCATCTTTCATAAACAAATCCGTATCTACGCAGTTCCTTTCTTATAGAAATCTTTTGCTAGAAAAAGATGCGCAGACCTGTCAAACTTTATTTATATTTTCGCTAGTATTATAAAGTAATATGAATGACAGAATGGATAAAAGACGCGTTAAAATTGTCTTTATATAAAAATAAAAAACTAAATTAAATAATGTCGTAAATTTGGAATCAATTTTTTTTATGACAATTGGTAGACAAACGGTCAGGACGTTCATCTAAAACTTTGGTGATCCGCCCATGGACAAGCCTAGCTTGTCCGCCAATAGGGTGCCCTTTTAGGCATGGATAGGACATTAAATGTCGTTTCTTTCCTTTCAGATACAGAAAATAATCTGAACTAATCAGTACTAGTGCAGTATAAATTCAAATTAATGTTTGTAAATATTGTTGTTGGGTTGAAATACGCACGTGAGTGATAGTTTTGTTGTGGTCCTTGCTCGGAACACGCGCGGCGTCCTCGAGCACTTAGCAAAACTTCTCGGCGCGGTCTTTCTGGCATCTCACTCAATTCTCGGTCACAGCCACCACCTTCTTCTCGACCCTCCTCAACAACACAATCAGACATTATAAATTAGCCTTAATGTTCACAGAGTCACACACGGTGTTTTTATTCACCACAAAGTTGCGCACTGACTATTATAAACTTTTTTCCACTGGCCACACTGGACGTTTGACTGGGTTTCTTGAACCTGAAATAAAAAGTAGGCTACATTATTTTTGTCGAGTTAATTGGTATGCATTTCTAAAGGTTTTTGTTCACTTAAACGGGAACACGAATTTGTGAATTTAAACGAGTATGTAGGTCGATTTTTTAAAAATTAACTGCCTCTCGGAGTTTTTATGTTAAAATACAATTACGCAAAATTTCAGACATT
>DWCF01003053.1:0-21149 GCA_018230265.1 Delias oraia | reverse complement strand
TAAAACTTTTGAACTTTTCACCTAATGTTTTTCCTGTTAATTCTGTTGATGCCATTATCTGAAAGTAAAAGGTATTTGTTAATTTTTTTTTTAAGCTTAAAAATATCTTATCTCCCTTATAATACGTTTAGACACCTTATATATAGGTCCAATAATTTAATAATATTAATTAAATAAATATAAGTATGGTTTAAGTATTAGGTACATGTTATTTAAATATATAAGTTAATGTATGATATAATATATTACAATATAACATTCGCGAACAAAATACATTCAAAGTATGAATCAGTCATAAAATATTTTTATACTTCCAGTTTTGATGTGATATTTATGTGAAATATTAGGCAATTTAAGGTAAATCCCAAGATAAAATATTTCATGTATTATTTTCATAATTAATAAATACTATTACAATAGAGAAAATAATATTTTAATATGGAAAACAACTTACAACTCCCTAGATGCTAGTATTATGATCCTAAATTTTACTAAATTATGTGAATTTGTTTTGTTCGTGGGAGTAGTTCGATAATGATAAAATAACTGTTATAGTCTATGGACTTGAAGGGAAGCTGGTCCTATTTTTTTTTAAATGACTGACGCCGAGAGATTGGTTTATAACCGCGCCGTCCCAAGGGCGCTTCCTGCGAGACACGAACCTCGGCTGGAACGGTCGCGGCGACGTTGGCCACCTAGGCGGCCGGCCGGTAGCTCATCGAAGTGCGCTTCGCGACAAGTATCGTTCCTCGCTTTTTACCGCGGTCTTTGCACAGAACCCTACCATCTGATTTGTTACCTTTCCTCTCCTCGATGGAGGCTATGAGCTTGTTGTTTGCTAGTGTGATGCCATCATCCGGATCGTTTAGTACGTGTAGCGGCCGTCAGTGCGATGGGCGCTTTTGTCTAAATGGGGGGGTCCTATATAGCGGAGTAATACTATTTATACTGTCAACTGCATACGAATTCATAAAGACTGTGTTCCGATATGCACTAGATGTGAGCGTTATTTAGTCTGTAGATTATTTGGGCTAGCTCGATGGGTCGGTAGTGTATAGTGTTAAATTTAACATGTTTCATTTTTTCTAACTGTGCCTACGGACGGAAAGTGAGAGAAATGGCAAATCGAAATTGTCCGATTTGGCGAGAACGAGAGATATTACGACAAAAAACAAAACAGGTGTTGTGGCATACGTATAATTTTAATACGTAGCCTTATAAATATAGATAACAAATTCGAGTGAACCATGTTATTAAATAATTTCTCGCGATTCCGGCATACATTGTTTTAAAAATATACCTTCATTAACAATTTTATTTTAGTCATAGTTTCATAGTAAATATTAATAAAAAATAAACACATTTAAATATTTAATGCAGTCAATTCTAAGTTTGAATAAAGTAAGAAGTGAAGTTATAGATATCAATGAAAATCAATGTTCATTCAGAAATGAACACTTATTTATTTAAGTATATATATTTGTCGCGGTTGGTAGTCCGGATAATCTTGAATCCGTATAACTGAGATCCGGATGAACGAGTTTCTACTGTAGTGGTGATTTATGGCGTCATATATTTTTCTAGGGTACTGATGCAGTATGCTGTCAGTTAATAACGCAGCTAATTTTTCTACAGTGATATAGTCAGTGCGATAAGAGAACCGACGTGGTGTAAAATGTAGCTAACGTTTTGGTTGTTACACGGCAACCAGCTATCTGTCATTCTGACCAACGTTTTACTTGATTTTGTGTTATTGTTTTGCGTGTTGTTTTCTTATTATTTCATTATTAAAACCATGTAGAAGTGAGGCAAAATGGTACGTATGGTAATTAATCACAGCTGAGCCTTCAAATCCTACGACGGTTCTGTTTTCGTACAGACTTGCATTGTGCAATCCTCGCAGTGCATATCGGAACGTATCCTTCATAATTTTACGAAAACCGTCAATTGTCAATCAGAAACAAAGCGCGTAGATCTATTGCTTTTTCAGATTTTACTATTTTTGAATGTTGAAGATATCTATTATACTAATTTAAATGTTATATAGTCCAAAGCATGGGTATAATATATTATGTTAAGATCTTATTTACAAGATGTGATAACTATACATATACGGATATTTAGTTGAAAATAAAATTGTGATATATTATTTGAAAAGTTTGCTTAAACTAAATTCATTAACGAACTCAAAAAAGTAATAAAATTCAATTGTCAATCAAAACAGATATGAATGTATTTTAAGCTGGAGTAATTGTTTAACAAAAAATGCATTTATTATGTACAATCTGCAGTGATTTGATGAACCAATCTGAAAACATTTCTGTGATCAAATGTGGTCATTTGTTTCACTATAAATGTATAATAGAATGGATTAACAGGTATTTACACAAAGTCTAATAAATCTAATTCGTTTCACTTAAATAAAAATCTACTTATATGTATTGTATTTTCTGTAATTTATACAGGTTTATCTTTCTTGAACTTAGTTGTCAAAAATACTTTTATACATTATTTTCATAATAGACTTAATATCTTTTTTTATAACTTGAATAAAAAGTGTTAATGAAAAATTCCATAAATAGTGTAAATATATGCCTAAACTTTTAATCAAAACTTTGCAGATCAAAAACATGTCCCCAATGTCGAATAAAAGTGACGGAGAAATGCATGTTCCGTATGTACCCAACAATCTCAAATGAGAATGCTGATGCAGATGTCACTACACTTCAGTCTAGGCTTGACAATGTACAACTACAGCTACGGCAAGAAAGAGCTGAATGCAAAGAAAGGGATAAAAAAATGGAAGAATTGAATAAAAATCTAAGAAAAATTGAGTATGTGTAAATTATCTATATAAAAAATTTACTCTATACTTTTTCATAATCACTTCATAATTTCAGAGATTCTTTTCATAATTCTGAAAAAAAACTAGTGGAAAAGTCATCAGCTGTAGCAGCACTTAAAGAGAAATTGTTATATGTGCAAATACAAAATCAGGAGGTAAACAAACTTAAAGCGGAAAATGAGTCACTGAATAAACAAATAAAAATTACAAATGAGTAAGTTAAAGTAATAAAATACTTATTTATTTTAAGATTATTAAAAAAATAATTGGTCTAGACTATACTTTAGGGTCGCCCTTGAATTCTCACCAAGTTTTATATATTCACACCATAAATTTAATATATATCTTATATATATAAAAGGCCCTTAAAAGTGCCGCTTAAGTAGGGTAAAAAGCTGGCAACACAACCAATGTGTGGACTGTGGCTTGGTTTATAATGGGCAGCAGTGTTCTCTTACCATAAAGGAGACCCACTTGCTCCGTTGTTGGCTATAGAATAAAAAAAGCAATATTTAGGTGCTATTAGAGAAAACTGTGTACCTCAAAGTGAGAATATTCCAGTTCATGTACTTAATGCATTATTTTTTGGGTTAGGTTTGCTGTATTATTTTTACATAATATTACTTTTATTATTGTTAGTTACATTATTCTTTGCACAGCGTTCTGAGCGACCAGGATTGGCGCCAAATAAAGAACGCCAATGTCGCCAAAGTGCACCCTAAAGTATATTTTAATCGAAAACAAAACTATTGGTAAATTAAAATGGTTGGTTCAAGAGAAGTAGAAAGTAACCCTATGTAGAAAGTAACTTTGCTACAACAAGATGTTTTCTTAGTGTTGCGTCTCATTGTTGCAATGGCAAATGCAATGAAAATAACGGTTAATAAATGTTAGGGCTGGTTAACCCTGATCAATCAGGGGTATAAAAAATAGATAGGAGCCGATTCTCAGGTCTACTCAATATGCCTACAAATTTTCATAAAAATCGGTCAAGCCACGGGATTTTCTATTATTGTAATAACATGTTTTAGTCTACAGAAAGTGTTGAACGCGTGTAGCGAAGACGTGGAACAGATGCTCGAAGACTATGATGATATTCGTACTTTAGCAATTTTCGCAACGGCGTTGAAACGGTAAGTCATGAGAACTGATGATAAGGCCGAATCACTCACATCAGTGAACCCACAGTTCCGACAGTACCGCTACACTTATTATTATTCTTTCAAACATTTTCTACGGCTGTATCCACATGTGATATTGAATGTTGTTTTCTGTGACATTGAAGAGTTCCATCAAAGCAATGGACATCAATGCTAGTTTGAAGAGAACGTATACGAAGACCATAAAGACCTGAACTGACCTTGTTCAGCCCTGACGAATCATTGTAGCACGGATACGGAGTAGTGACAGTACTGTATCGGAACTGGGTGTGAACCCAGTTCACATATCAATGATGATATGTGTGAATTGATCTTCAATCAAACATTGCCCTTGTTCTATGTTTAGAGTTATGCCACAAAATAAACGTACAACTTATTATATGATATTCACTGTTTAACTACATACAACCATTTTAATAATGAGTCTAACAGTTCATGTCTATACTAAATGAGGTAACACTAAACAAAAACGTAGCTAGGGCAAAAGCGTTCTTACCGACTCTTCTCTGATCATTGCCTTCTGAATCGGTGGGACGTTCATAAGTGCTCAATTGAAGCCAAAATTTAATAAAAATATTGGCTTAATTTTGACTTAAAAGTTTCGGTAGCCATCTGGCTTACTTAAAAAAACATAATATCTTTTTATATTTTTCAGTACGTTACGTGATACCGAGAAGAAGAAGAATGAATATCGCGATCGAGTGCGATTGCTGAACAAGAAACTGGCTGCCGAGAAGACCAGAGCAGACACAATTACTAATAATTTTTTGTTAGTACTTTATAGCGTTTATGATATAGCGGACAACGGAGCAGGTGGTAAGAGAACACTGCCGCCCATTTAAAATCGTGCTATAGTTCGCACATTGTTGCCGGCTTCTCACCGTTTATACTTCAGCATGGCTCTCCCACGGATACGACCATATTAAGACACTCGCCCGGCTACTGCCAAGCCCTTCCCAAAGACCGAATAAATTATAAATTAAATTATAATCGCCTGGAGCAGAATTCGAATCCGACACCTCTCGGTTCATGGTACACTTATAAAACTGCTTAGGTACGAGGTTCTCGAAATAATACATTTAATATAACATTATGATTAACATTACCAAGATTCAATATCATTTTCAGACTGCAGATGGCACACAACACTTCGATGACGTCACACGACTGCACAATGACGTCACACAATGGTGCGATGACGTCACACAGTGGTGCACCGAGACTGGAGCGGAGAGAAGTTGAAACGGCTGAAGAAAGCTTCGTACGTCCAGTAAGTGATGTCCATTTATCTCCCAATTAATAGTAGCCTGTTATAAGTTGTGTATTATTAAAAAATATAAGTATCTTAGCGTTGTGCTTATTAATACAATGGAATGCCTGGAATGGAAAACTCGAACCTCGTTGAGTCCAAATCCTCATTAAGTCGAAAAAATTGCTATTCCTTCCGCTGAAAGTTTAGACGTATTTAGATACACGAAATCCCCAATTAATTAGACTTTGTAACTCGAGCAAAAAGTCATTTCCCTACGAGGTGTTGATAAGAATATTTAGTCTCTGTAACTCCAAGAATTTCAAAAACGAGACTCCACGAGTTGTAGTTAGTCAAA
This sequence comes from Delias oraia, assembly GCA_018230265.1. NCBI lineage: Eukaryota > Metazoa > Arthropoda > Insecta > Lepidoptera > Pieridae > Delias > Delias oraia. The sequence continues at coordinate 15,537 of DWCF01003053.1, read as the reverse complement.
TATTGTGGCGTCTTACTTGGACTTCTCCGAAATCAACAAAAAGAAAGCATGATACCGCTCTATATAAATTAAAAGGCACTAGACAAAAGTAGACGGATCTTGGTGTCGTGACTATGGCGTGGCGGTCGTGGCCCACGCCAGGCCGAGACCCGTTTACTTTTCCAGTGCCTTTTAATTTATCTAAATAGATATTAGTCCAATTGTTGTGCAACTTTAACTCCACCACTCGAAAATATCCTTATAAATCGCACCTTAGTTCAAAGTTTTACTTATAAAAGCTACGAGGCTCTCAAGACTAACTAGTCAATTTATTTTACAGGAAAGCCTAGTCAGTGCTATTGAACAGTCTGATTCGCCATACTTATTGCTGAAGCAAAGCAGCCTTCCGCTAACGGCGTTACAACGGCGACCCATCCACCAATTATCCGATCGCAGCCTTAAGGTAATTTCATGAGATTTTCACATAGCATCACTTGGGAATAATGTAATTATACTGAGTAATGTCATTACGTTCATCATTCACTGGTAAAGTCCACTGCTGGACAAAGTGCTCCTCCAAAGCCACATTGACATTACAACTTATTAATACGGCGGGCAAAGTCGGTTACTTTGGTGCGGCTGCGGATAGCCTCATTTCTGATTTGATATCGCAGCGAGACTACGAGAATTTCCCTCTCCATAGCTCGCTGAGTTACTCTGAGCTCAGGTCCATCGTGAGCGACCACGTTTCAGCGCCATAAAGTCAATATAAGTCAAGTCAATACTGGCACAACGCACTGGTTGCAGACTTTCGCCTGCAGGCACTGAAGTATTTTAGTAGAGAAGATGTACTTGAGTTGTCCGAACGCTGCCGATCCGAGTTGGATCCGTCGATTGACCTCCTTCTCGAAGCCGGACCTACTTAAGTGGACAGTTTGCCCCAGGTAGTCGTATTCGTCAACAGCTTCGAGTAAGGCATTCCCAACAATAAGTGGTATAGGTGCGACATGAGCATTAACCATGACTGGTCTTGTCCATGTTCATCTTAAGACCCACCTGTTGGGATACCGTTGTTGAGGTCTCCGAGCATTGTGTTCAAGTCCTCAAGCGACTCCGCCATGCGGACTATGTCGTCGGCAAAACGTAGATGCGTGATGTACTTGCCATTGATGTTGATGCCAGTGCTTTCCAGTTCAAGAGTTTGGACACATCTTCCAGTGCAGAGGTGACGCAATTACGTTACACAGTACAATTTAATGTTATCCAAATACAAGACTCAGCTAATCTAGCTCTTGCGATAATACACCTCGTATTGGTCTTGGTATCGGGCTTCTAGTCTTGGTCTTGGTCTTGCAGCAAGAGTCTTGCAATTACGGATTAGACTATTGCTATTTATGAACGTATACTTATTTTGAGCTTGAATTACCGGTTATCCACAGGCGGCGGTGTCCTCTTACCATATAAGCTAATACCTGTTCCGGTGTCGGCTATACCATGTATAAAAAATTATGTCTTTACAGCCATCAGAACTGGCGATTTTGAACACAGTGAACGCTGCCGTGAGTGACAGAGTTCAATGTATGAAACAGGTTAAAGATAGTATTCTACATAGAAAAGTAAAGCCAGTTGCCAACTTGAAGGAGAACGAATCCCAGCTCAACATTTCTTACGACGGCCTCGGAGGTCATTCGAAACTCGACGTGTTCCCAAAACCAAAGGCCGTGCAATCGTGCGTGCCGAGACTAACCACCAGACATAAATTGAAACGACCAAGTGATCAACCAGTGCAGGCCATCAAGAAATACTGCGTAACCAACAAGAACTAATTTAATTGTATAATATTTTAGTTGCTAATAATTTAAGGTGACAATGGTCTTATGAATAACTTTATGACCCGGCATATCCTTGGTCAAATGTGAAAGTTATATGCTGTCGTGGAATTTATATTTCAAGCTCTACAATTTTCACTGGAAGACAATCATATATCTGTCAATTTTAAGGTAGCGTTCGTAAAATGGGCTCACAGAATACTCAGGTGAAATGGTAGTTGTACTTGAAACGATGCTTCTACTGTTCTTTGCTGAATGAGTGAGAATATCGGAGGCCGTTAAAATTAAGTTTCAAAATCGGTTCAGCAGACCCAGAGATTACGCACAACGTCACAAACACACAAACTTTACCTCTTTATAATGTTAGTATAGATAAAGTTTTGTTAGATTGTGAACCGATATAAGTTTTATTTTGTTTGATACGTCTTAGTTATTATAGTATCGCCTTTGTTCGGAATTCCTTGATATAAATTCTGTGAAATGATTATATTGGTGGCATATGGTCTTCTATTTAAGAAAATAGTGAAACAATTTACCACAGATTATATCAGAAGTACAGACTAACTAGAATTAATTTAGAAACTATTCATGAGATCCATGATAAGTATTTCATACTTTGTTAATTAACTGTGTGTATATTACAGTTAACTGTGTAAGGTTTATTTATATATAAGGTTTTTTAGATTAAAGAAGGGACTGTCAACATAATATTTAAGTTTAGTTATGTACAAATATATGACATCACAAGTATTTAATATTTATAATTTGTCTATGTATTTTCGTTTTGGTGAATGACTTAATGTTAAGTAATTGTGCTTTAAAATGTTGCTGTAAGTGTAAATAAATATTGAATTATTATTTATTCCTGATTTTTTTTGAGGTTATGTAAATTATATAAAAAATAAATATTCTTTGTAAGAAAATATTGCATTTTTATAATTTTATTAAACAATAATATTTTAGTTGTTACATTGTTTTAATTAGTATTGAATATGTTTGAATATGAAAGGATGATTTTTATTTTATCCTATGAGTCGAGTTGATTATGAAAGCAAAGTGTATAGAATGTAGGATCAAACATTTAGTGATTTTATAAAAAATAATTTACGAACTAAACCGTAGCTGTTATTTTATTACAAAAATTAGTTCATACAAAGTTAACTTCGATGTGTGCCGCTCCACAACTGACCGTTTTTTAAATAATTTGGTGCCGCGCACCACGACCTTGTGGAATCAGCTGTGAGTTCCAAACTAATAAGACTTGGGGACCTTCAAGAAAAGAGTGTATCTATCTTTTAAAAGCTGGCAACCTACCAGCATCTTTATATTACATATTCATAGCACGGGATAGGGCTTTCCATGAGCGGTAGACCGCTTATCCTAGGCGAGCCTACTGCTCGTATGCCACCATTTCCATTAAAAAAAATTAAATGAATTCAATTAAAAAAACTTCGCTCAGTATGTTTTATATAACTAAAATTGCGAAGAGATATGCTTTATTAAATATTTCAGTATCGGTCTTAATTACTATATATTATTGTGTACCGCCAATCATAAAAGTTAAGTGAAACTAAGTCCTTGCTTAGTAGTGAATTATAATACCGTAGTTCTTTATAACGGCACGGTGGAATCAAAAGTATTTTGGATGGCTATCATTTTCATTAGTCGATCAACTTTCGTATGGCCGGCAAATAGCCCTTTAAAGCCCCTCAGAAATGTTATTATATTCCCCCGCGCTGTTATATTATATGTGTAATGTTTTTGCAATGACGTTGTTATTGACAATATCTATTTCTTTTGATTGTTGACTATCATCTGCTACTGTCACAGACTAATGACAAGTATATAGAATAAATACAATTGTGAAATGTCGTAGAGCTCACGGATTGATAGGATTATTTTTAAAATGTTAACTAAAAATAAACTCTTAGTCGGAACGATTATGCTATATTAAATAATTGACACACTTTCGTAAAATGAAAGGGAGAATGGTTTGTTTATGAAGTTGAATTAACAAACGTTTATATATAATAAAAGTATTTGTGCGAAATTTTATATCATTTCAAAACATTGTTCATAACCGGCTTATCAGTGAATGAACTACACTTCTTAATACTACGATACTAATGTGTTATATCAATAAGTGTTTATTAAATAAGTATGTGTTATGAATAGTGCTAATCATAAATGAACTAAGGTGTTAAGTGTTAATGTAAGTTGAAAAGAGTTAAAATGCCTGGGAAAATAAAGGTGAAGGTTTTGGCAGGCCGAAATTTGCCTGTAATGGATAGAGCGAGTGACACAACAGATGCATTTGTTGAGATAAAATTTGGTGGGATTACACACAAAACTGATGTATGCAGAAAGTCTCTAAATCCTCATTGGAACAGCACCGAATGGTACAGATTTGAGGTATGTTTTTTTATCTCACTTATATAATATCTTTTGTGTTTAATTTTGTTTTCTAGATACAACTTAGTCTGTAAAGAGAGCAATAAATTAAATACATATTAAACAATTTTTAAATCAAAAATATATAAGCCTTATCGATACATACATACATAATAACTTTGTATTCTATCAGAAAGGACAAAAATAAATAAAGTTAAATATTTTATTATTAACTTTACATATATATACATAAACATAAAGACTTAAACATGATACATTATTGTTAATAACATACTATTGGGTAAATAATGTACATAATAATAAAAAAAAATTGGCATCCATTCTTTGATTGACTTAAAACTAGCCTTGCCTAGAAATGAAGAAATTTTGGCATGCCTTGCAAAATATAATGAATTTTGATAAATGAGGGTAATTAGAAACTTAATAAGCACTGACTTCAGGTGAATTCTCTGTATTAATGGCCTAAACCAAAATGTATTTTCAAAGTTTAAATCATAGCCTGATAAGTCTTCTAAAAATTAATAAGATGAATGATTGTTTATTCATATTTTCTTATTCCTCCACTATAAAATTGAGTTTAAATAATGCTTAATAGGGTTATCAAAATTTTATTTCAAATCTTTTCACTACCAACAATAAAATCTCCATTTATTGATGGCATTATAAGTTCACTCTTTGGACATTTATCCCTAATATATTCAGGATCCTTATTATTTGTAAAATATGATGGAAATGGGCAGAAGGATCACCTTGATTATAAGGTCTGCTGGCTATGGACAGCCTTAGTCCCAATTAGGCCACAGAAACCTGAATGTCCTGTGCCTTTGGAATGGAGCTACCTAGGTAATGATGATTCCTAAATACCTTTGCAGGTTGCTGGTTCCACAGAATATTGTTGCATAGCATAAGTTTGAACACTAATATATCTAGTTACCAAAACTAATGTAATATAGCATCAAAAACAAATTTTGTCTTGGCTTAGGTTCTTTAATGTTCTTCTCGAACAGTTTGTGTACAGTTTAGCATTCGTTTCAAGAAGAAATATATGTATTTGACAATGAAGCAAAGATAACCAAAATCTCTATGCAACCCCAATATTAAAATAAAAGATCAGATTTTTAAGGTCTTTATCGCACCTGTGTAAGGGTGTTAATGTGTGGCCAACCTATCCTAAATGAGTTTCATATTTGGTTGATTCCCGTATTTTTATAAAAACGTACATTATTAGATAGTTTAATTCTGTTTGTATATAAACAAACAACAACAATTTTGAACTACGCACTTCGATACGTTGTGTGCACGTGACCAATGGATGGAGGACCATTTTTCACATTTTTCGTACCGCAAAATCTAATTTCGCTTTTTAAAGATAGGCGTCCACAAGTTGGTTACAGCATATGCTGACGCACTAATTAGGCGGTGTCGTCGAAGTGATACCACCGGCTCACAGAATACTCAGCGTGACACGGTACTTGTACTGTATTTCGCAGACTGAGTTAGGATATCGGAGGCAAAAAATTCAGCTTAAGCGGATTAAAAAGCCAGGAAGACAACCAATGCGCTGACTGTGTCATGGTTGTCCATGAGCGGTGATGTTCTCTAACCATATAGGAGACCCAACTGGTCCGTTATTAGCTATAGAATAAAAAATAATACTTAAAGCTCGTCTTTCGCTTATAAACGTATATATAAGTAGCAGTTTCCCTTACGAAGGTCCATGAAGTAAAAATGACTTATTACATAGGTTTCTGCTTGTCGCTAATGGAAGTTTTGGGAGCTTAAAATTACAATTTCCTCACATATCCAGTTTACATTTACCCATGTTTTACTGTAGGTACCAACATATCGAACTAATATGTATATATGACTTTCTACGCAAGTTTATAATTTTTGTAATATATCGGTGCGACTAGCAATAAATATGAGTCACGCGCACTCCTCCTTAGCCGGCTGTAAGTCAGTCTCGCTTGAGCCACTAGACATTAAAGAACTCTTTAGAAAGTTGTTACGCTGTATTACTAATAAACAAAGATGGAAGAATTTTTGTTTTTCCTTTCAATGATGAATCACCATCAAGAAAACAATAATTGTGGCTGCTATGCTGTCAATAATGTCAGCTATGCTGACGTCACATTCTTGCTCCGTATTTCAATCGAGACGGACGCATGCTTTATGTGTACCAGCACAGCGAGCCAATGGCTTGCCCCAAAAGACCGTGTGAAGATGTAACGGCTGTATGGCCGGCCCTTGTAATAAAAAAATAAATATGCTGACGTCATACCCAACCAAAACCCTTCTAGGCCCCGCGCCGTTAAATATAAGTTAATAAGTGAAATAAACACGTTTAAATGTTGTTTCTCTTTTAGAATAATGCAATTTTGGTTTATATTTTACTACAACGAAGATACAATACTTACATATAGATATACAAAAATAGAATGATTTGTTTGGAATAATTTCAGGTTGATGAATCGGAGCTACAAGATGAGCCGCTACAATTGCGACTGATGGACCACGACACCTACTCGGCGAATGATGCGATCGGGAAAGTGGTGATCAGTCTCGCGCCGTTGCTGGCACGAGAGGCCAACAACACAAATGGAGTGGCTGGGCCACCTGGCGGTTAGTTAATCTATGCATCTGTCTATAAAAATAAATAAAATTGGAGTCATCATCATCAGCCTATTAAAGTCCTGCCTATTGCTAGCCATAGGCCTCCCCCAAAGACGCCCACCTATTTCGATCTTGAGCGATCTGGAACCAGCGGTTACCCGCGATCTTCATGAGACCGTGTTTCATCGCGTTACGACACGTCCCACACTGCGTTTCCTAATACGCGGTTGCCAGACAATCTACCCCATCGGTTACTGGTTCGTCGAGCGATGAGGCCAGCCCATGGCCACTTCAACTTACCAATAAGGCGAGCAATGTCGGTTTCTTTGCTTCATCTATGCATAACTTCATTTCTGATTTTATGACGCAGGAAGATTGGAACGCAGCGAACAAAACAATGATCAAACTGATAATTCCCTTTAGGTGCAGTGATGTCTGGTTGGATACCGGTGTTTGACACGATGCACGGGATTCGCGGCGAGCTTAACGTGATCGTGAAGGTGGAACTGTTCTCGGACTTCAACAAGTACAAGACGTCCAGCTGTGGGGTTCAGTTCTTTCACTGTGAGTGGCAGAAAACTAAAAACATACGCAGCGGTGACTGTAATCAGCCGCTGGTAATCCCATTTGGTGAAATATCTGCAGGTTCTATGATACCTCCCGGTTACCGGGTGTCTGCGATCCATGGGTTCGTCGAAGAGCTGATTGTGAACGACGACCCTGAATACCAGTGGATTGACAAGATCCGCACCCCGCGGGCTTCGAACGAGGCGAGGCAAGTCGCGTTCATCAAACTCAGCAACCAGGTTCGGATGTGCTGCATATAACAACTATTATACACAACCGTTTCAAAGCACTGGCATTTCTTGTTTATTCAATCACTGATAGTCGCACGTTTGAGTGCTACAACAAACAATCTGTTGAAATTGATAGTTTTTGTTGTTCTTGTGTAAATTTAAAGATTCTGTGTTCATCACAACCCTTGTAAACGCTCCCTCTCATTGTCTTGATCAGACTCAGTGAAGGGGGTTATTCTGTCAGAGAAAGCGCGATACGCTTTTACAACATCATCTCGGCCAACGTTGAAAATGTTTCTGTTCTTAAGTTTAAAACTGTCAAGGGACAGATGATGAAATACACTACAGTGTTAATGATTTTCGTCAGCACGTTGTCTCATCTCGGCCATAAGGTGTTCTTCATACCAGAGACTTCATTCTCAGAGTTTATTTTAGGCTTTAGCTTGGAACCGATGGTGGACTGGTTCGCTCAATGAATGAATTATCCTTCAATAATCAACGCTATATATGTCCAGGTGCAACGTTTGATCGGTCTGAAGGCTGCGGAGTTAGGCGCCAATGCGGTTGTGGGCTACCAGCAGGACTTTGATTTGGAAGGCGAGGCCGGTGTGGTGGCTAGAGCGATTGGTTTGTATATTTATGAAAAAAATACAAGTACAATAGTTATCTGATTAAAATAACTTTTAACAACAACACATTAAGCGATATTTAATATAAGTAAAATTCAGATCATTGTAAATAATTAAATTTCGAAAATTAATTATAACTGCTAAAAATAGATAAGTTCTTGTTCTGTCTTGTTTTTGCAACAACAAAATCGTAGAATATTTAATATTCTTTGAACTATTTTGAGTTATTTAAGGTAATTGGAAATGTATCAAATTTTTTAAAGGCAATTGAGCAGTAGTCTCACTTACCATAAGCGATCCTCCGCCTATAGACACCCTCAGCTTGCAGGGCCACGGCCGCGTTGCACAGCAGTTATAATATTTGTGTAAAAACTTACAATTTAGTCTTGCGTCAATAGTGACGACAGTCGTTTGATCATATATTCGACGATTGCAGGTACCGCTGTCAGCATGACGCCTCTACCATTGCCGAGCCAGGCTACGACAGCACAGCTGACACAACAGTGAGTATCATTTTTTATTGTATCGATTATTTTTTAAATTTTATGGTTATCTTATTTATATTCCTTAAATAAATGAGGCATATTAAAGGCAGGTAGCACACTGTCACAACTGGGTATAGGGGTATCTAAATATATAGGGACTAAGCAGTATATGAGCACACAGTATAAGCAGCTAATGAGCAGAAAGCTTTCTGCTCATTTGCTGCCCATTTTTATAAAAAAAATCTGTAAGAGAAATTTTAAAGTCACTAGACAATTTGTTACATTTTTGAAAAAATTCATAGCTAAAATTAAAATCCCATGTTTTCTTTCTTTGTTTACACTTGAAGTACAGATGTGAAATTTCGTTGCTAAATCGGTGTCATAGTTATAATAAGTTGGAGTACTATTGAATATTGACTCACGATTATAATTTTGCATGGTTTGTCGTGTCCCGCTTGCATGCCAATCCGTGAAACAGACAGTTGAATAAGTACTTGGACATTTTAGCGACCGACGACGAGAGCGTCGCCGACTTGCGCGACTACTACCTCCATCACCTCGATGAGCTGATGATGATTGTCAATATTCTAAATCCTAAAACGCCATCGTTACTCGACGAGCCTGACAATGACGATGACGATAAAAGCTACGATACAATACGTACCACTCAGAACACGTACACTGGGAGTCGGTCCATATACCAAGACCTAACAGCGCACACGGGTCTCAAACACATCTCCGATGATCAGTCAGAGCTGAACAAACTCCTGAACCGGCAAGATTCCGATTCAGATTCGTCCGGAGCGATTGGAAAGATTAAAAAGATGAAGACACATCTGTTCGCTAAGCGATTTTCGCGACGCAAATCGTCCACGAAGCAGGACGATCAAGTGTCAATTAAATCTAGCTCATCGGATACCTCCCGCATATCGGATATTAAAAATGAGTTGAAAAGATTGAAGAATTTAAAAGTGAAAAGGTATGATGAGTATGAAGAAGAGGAAGGTATAAATATGGCGTCGATTCTAGCAAGGTCCGTTATACACGCGCAGACTACTCTTGCAAGGATTTCTGAATCTCATTCAGAACATTCTCCAGGTTCGACGATTAGGCGTGTCAGTGAATCAGAACCTGCTATAGCGCCACCGGATGACCAAGTTAAAGATACAGAAGACAAAATACCGGAAATACATTGCGCTTCAATGGAGAATTTGTCTAACGTTGTAAGTCCAACGCCGGAAAGAAAGATATCCGATTCCTGCCCAACTTCGCCGGTTGTTGTGAGAAACGAAAATCTACTTAAACTACCTGCTGATGCGAATTTTTATGGTTCAGTTTCTTCTGCACTATCCGCAGAGAGCTCTGATGTTTACTCAACCTCTGATGAGGATGAGGATAGCTTCAATTTAAAGACAGAAACTATAGGTTCCGTTGTCAAGTCCGTTTTGAACCATGACGTTGATCCTGAATTTGTCGCTCAAATGGAGAAGAAACTTACCGTACTCAAATTGGATTCGTTGGAAAATGAACGGCTAGATCAGCCATCGCAAAGGTATGAGGCTGATATTACGGAGTCAAAAAAAGAAGATAGTCACGCTCAACTTGGAATTGCGGAGAGTAAAAAGTGTGTAGCCAGTCCCCATAGTCGCTCGTTCAAGATTCCAAATCCTTTCGCGCATAAGAAGCTTGATAGTAGCTTTAGTGCACCATCATCTCCAGTTGAGATAAAAGGTCTACTGTATCGCTCCTCAAAGCGGATAAAGCGACAGCTTTCAAAAATATCAAAGAGCAGTATGATCAAAAGTTTGTCCCATTACTCCTTGCTGCCGAAGAAGAAAGAGTCCCAACCCTCAAGGAGTGAACCCGGCTCATCATCAGATGTTACATCCAGATCTCCGAGCGATACAGTGCTAGGAGCCCCCTTCCTGTCCTATAATGATTTGCTAGCTCTCGATAGTAGTGCCATAGACTCGAACCGCCTCTGCAAAAGTGATGAGTTTGCTCCAACCAAAGTCTCTATGTACATTGGCTCTGAACCCGTTTCCAGATCTTCATTCAGTGGACCGTCGATTTCACTCAGCGAAAGGTTCTCGGAGCAGCGATCCTTGAAAAGGGAAAAGCCCGCTATAAAGCCGGCTAGTTTAGTCCAAACTGCTATGGAGACGATCTTAATCGACAAAGTCCAGTCCCTTCTCATACCAACGAGTCCGGACAATGTTAGCGCCGAGAAGAAATTCTTCAACGATGTGAATAAAAAATTAACGGTCGCCGAGGAACAATTGAAGCAGGAGAGCGTTCAGTCCGAGTCGCCGTCGCGTAAAATGTCCCATTCCCACTCATGCAAGCTAACACACACGCCAGCCTCAAAACCCGTTCACGGCATTAGCGGCGCCCACTCAGAGGCCATAGCCTCGTTGCTGCTGGTTGGCAGCGTAGATGTAGTGTGTGATACTAACAGTGCTAGCGTGTGTGGTAACTCGCATGCAGCGTGCCTCGACAGGGAAAAATGTGAGAGGGAGCAGCAGGACAAGGAGAGGGACAGGGGGTCGCCGCGTCACGCGAGGCACGAGTCGTGCGGGGGCCGGGAGCCAGCCGCGCACGGCACCTCGGCCAACTCCTCCTCGACCCCCATGGGCATGCACCGGCGCTCTTCCGACTCCGACCTCAGCATCACGCCCAAAGGTCAGCACTTTCATTGGCAAAGCAGAACAAACGCTTCTTTCAGTTAGTTATGTCAGTGGCAAGAGGTTTCTAAAATTAATTTAATTTGAATACAATATATAGAAATGGCATTCTGGGATTGCCGCGCAAAAACTATCGCATAGCATTGTTACTAATTTAGTTCATTATAATTATTTATTCATATAGACAACGATATGAAAGAGAGCTCGATTTAAGTTGGACGTTTCTTTTCGTAATCGTTTCGTAAATCGGTCTAGCCGTAGCAGAGGTAGGCCGGAACAAACAGACAGATATAAATTGTAAAAAAAATATATTTTGGTATATGTACCGAATGTATATTGACATGAATATTAATTCATATGCATGTAGTTGAAAGCGGTTATTTAAATATTACAAACAGACACTCTTACAAACAGACTTTATTTTTATAGATTAACAATCAATTTGATTACAGTGATTAGTGAATATGCGTCTGGAAACGATATTGATTGAAATATAAGTAAAGCCCTTTGCCCTTATATCTGTCCAATGCTACTCGTGAAGATCCCTGTGATGGGTTCCAGCTAGTTCACTGAACGCTTCGCTGGGCAACGGCGCAAGCGGCGCTGGAGCAATTCTCCGACCCTCCATGAACAGCAATAACTTGCAGTTGCTGGAGTATCCCTTCCTCACCATGACTGAATATCCGCCCGGATTCATTGTTCATATTGGTAATTTTTTTGTTTTATTTGGATGGTTTGCTGCCGGCAATACGACCTTTACAGCTTAACACGCTCTTTGTGGCAAGTCCTACGCTCGCTGTGAGTTTGTTTTTTAGCTGCGACTAGCGAAAGGGCGTGTCCTGCGAGACTCGAACCTCGCCTCTTGGACTTCTCCGAAATCATAGCAAAAAGAAAGCATCATACCGCTCTATATAAATTAAAAGGCACTAGAAAAAAGTAGACGGATCTTGGTGTCGTGACTATGGCGTGGCGGTCGTGGCCCACGCCAGGCCGAGACCCGTTTACTTTTCCAGTGCCTTTTAATTTATATAAATAAATATTAGTCCAATTGTTGTGTAACTTTAACTCCACCACTCGAAAATATCCTTATAAACCGCACCTTTATAAGTCAAAGTTTTGGTAAATAAATTCTATGTTTCGCGAAATTCTTGTTATCTCGAAAACTGATTAAATGGAATTTGGGCACTTCCCTTGACATTCGAGTTATCGAAATTCCACTGTATGTATTTTCCTGTATAATTCCAGGTGGGACGGTATGCGCTCGTTCGGTGAAACTGGTGGACGGTGGTGAAAGTGGGTCTAGGGCGGCCTGGTGGACGGAGTTGAGGACCGAGTTAAGGGCCCACGCTCGGGCGCTCAGGTGCACGGCGGTTTTGGCCTATCGCGAGAGGACTGCTATACGGTAAGGGTACTACCCATTAATCACGCGAGGCTTGAAAAGGAAGGAGAGTAGGGAGGGGTTTGATAGAAATCACCAAATGTCACGTGTATTTCTTTGCCAAACGTATTTAAATTGTATAACTAACCATCGCCTATGGGGGAGGCATAAGGCCAGCAGTGGACTTTAATAGGCTGATGATGATAATATTCCATTACAGTGAGGATGTATGCGTGCTCTCCGCCTTGGGAACGGCGGCCGTCATCAACTTGGACTGTGATTTCAACACTGAAGAGCCAAGCGCTTCGAGTAAGAGTTTTTTAATGGTATATATAACAACGAAAATTATGAGACTCCTCTGTGTTATGACTTTCGCTGGCCATGGAAAATTGTGCTACAGACTGCGTTTTGGTATAATTTCAAGCGGCTCAAATATTGCGTCATCATGGCACTCTCACGGATATGACAGTTAAGACATCCGGCCGGCCGCTGTCAAGCCTTTTTATTCGATCCGACACCGGTACCTCTCGCTTTGTGGAAGGTAGGCTTAATTTAGGCTAATATCACTTGGCATGAGCCTCTCAAAAGTTTAAAGTTATACAAATTGAGTTCAATGGTACGTATGTATAACTATTTTATGCTATAATGGTCAACGTAGTAGGTGCGTCTCCTATTTGGTAAGAGAACAACGCCGCCCATGGACAACCGGGCCACAATCCGCGCATTGTTTTTGTTGCCGGCTTTTTGTGCGGGCAATTTTATTTATTATTTAGGGCATCCGATATACTTACTCGCTCTGCGAAACACACCGTTTAACGCTGAGTATTCCGTCAGCTCGTGGTATCACATTGAACGAGCCGGCCCTATTTGTGCTTTAGCATATGCTTCAGTATGGCTCTCCCACGGGTGAAAATTGTATAAATTGTTTTTTTCACAAAGATATTCGTTTTTTGTTTACAGTGATGACTGGCTCAAAGAATACAATAGAAGAGATAGAAGCAGAAGGGTGTAGTATCGCCCATATTCCGTACTCCCTTGGCAGTTACAGGGCCGAGTTGTCCCCGTGTGGGGAGTGCCAGTGAGTACCCGTACGGAACATACACTATTCATTTAGAATAGTGTTTCTCAAGCTTATTTTAGCTGTTTGAGAGCCTCGTAGATAAGTTGTTTAATAAGTCTGCCATGATACGAGAGGCATCGGGTTTGAATCCCTGTCCAGACAATGATAAATTATAATTTAATTTATATTTATTCGGTCTCTGAAAGGTTTGATAATGGCCGGCGAATGTCGTAATACTGTCGCACCCGTAAGAGAGCCATGCTGAAGCATAAGCTGACGCACTAATCTCGGACCGGGATTCAACCCGATACCTCTCGTATAACGGCAAACTTATAAACCATTTAGCTAAAATATGTATGGGTTTTGTATAAATCCGTCTTTTACTAATGTATCCATATATGTACATATTTTTCTATGCTATGCATATTCATCTTTTACTATTTTCTAATGTATTCATAGATCCATCTCTTAATGATGTATCCCTTGATATACTTCTCTTTTCAATGTATGTCTATATATTCGTCTCTTTCTAAGGTCATATATTAAAGCGAGAGGTTTCATTTCAGCCGTGCCCGAGTTCCGTCCGTGCTAATGGCGACGTGTTCGAAACCCAACAGACTGAAAGCGTATGGAAAAGCTATTACACTCACTGCTGTCGGTATGTTGGACTTTTTACAAATTCATTCAAGAGTAATGAGAGCCATGCTGAAGCATATGCGGATTCATTAATTGTACCAGCTCGTCGCAGTAATATAAGGCTCAAAGAATACTCAGCGTGAAATGGTAGTTGTATTGAAAGGGTGCTTCTACTGTGTTTCACTGAGAGAGTGAGGATACCGGTCATTTTTTTATATACGTTTAAACGGAGGTTCTTTTTTTGTTTTTTTTAGTCATTATTGTGTAATTATCATTTTTTTCAGCTGGTAGAATCCGCCGCGCCCCACCAGCATCGGAACCCGGTGCCAGAGATATATCAGACCAGCTGCCATTCCTCGAATATGAGCTGCATAAGCTTTTACTTGCTAAACTTAGGATGCAGGTAATGTCAATATATATTAAATTCAATGAATCTGTTGGAATCTTATCGTAAAAAGCCGGAAACACAACTAGAGCGCGGATTGTGGCGTGGCGGTAATCTCTTACCATAGTTAATACCTATCTGATCCGTTGCCTGTTATACAATATAAAACACTGAGACTTGTAGTCTGATGAAAAATAGCCCATATTCAAACAGGTAATTACATTTTGTATTAAATTTCACATGTTTTAAATAATATTTTATTTTAAAATTTACGCAAAACTTACAGCCGGCTTAGATTAACAGTATAAAAGTTAGTGAAAAGAGAAGGCCAATTTAAAGTTTACACAAGTTTATAAGATAATCAAGAGATAACAATTGCATCAGGTAATTTTTCATGCATATGCTGCAGCATATGCGGATGCATTAATTGGGCTGGCTCGTCCGAAGTGATACCACGGGCTCACAAAATACTCAGCGTGAAATGGTAGTTGTACTTGAAACGGTGCTTCTACTGTGTTTCGCTCAGTGAGTGAGGATATCGGAGGCCCTTAATAATAATGCTTAATAAAGCTGGCAACACAACCAATGCGCGAACTGTGGCGCGGTTGTCCATGGGCGGCGGTGTTCTCTTACTATATAGGAGATCCAAC
>DWCF01003052.1:0-21154 GCA_018230265.1 Delias oraia | reverse complement strand
CGAGTATCTTAGCGTTTCTTAGCCGTGGGAGAGCCATGCTGAAGCATATGCTGGCTTGATACCTAGGGCTCATATAAATCCAGCGGTTGCCCGCGACCTTCGTGAAATGGTCTTTCCATATGGGTAAAGACGATCACCTATTATTTTAACCATCAAAATAAAAACCTATAATGTAGGAATTTACCATAAATAATTCACAATACAGTAATTTTACTTTAGCATTTTACAGATTATAATAATAAGACAGTTTATATAAAAATTATAAAGTTAAACTTTAACAATGTTCAGTCTAAAAGTAGAACAAAAACACATTTTAATAATTTGCTTTATAAATATTTAGCTGAAGAATAATAGTAAGTTTCTTAAGTAACTCCGCCATGACAATTTAAAAAATATACATCTTGGATTTCTTAAATCTGAAGCTCGACATCACAGCTCTATGAAAATATACCTCTACGAAATAGAGCCTTGTCTGCGTAGCGCTAACGTAGATATTCGTAGCATTCCGTAGACCCTACCTCATCGTCCAAGTTCGCTAGAAGTTTCATTGAATTTTTAATTAACACGTGTAAATAGAAAGTTTTAAAATTTTTGACACAGATGTCAACCGTAGCGAATAAAATTAAATATTTATGCATGTGTTTCTAAAGCTTAACAGGAACAAAATCCTCGCGAACTACTCCTCGCAAAGTTTGTTAGAATGCATTATTTATTAGTTATTAAAGGGTATATTAATTACTATGTATATTGATACAATAGTTTTACCTTTGGGATAAAATACTAAGTATGATTTGAAAGTAGCATATACCATGCTTGAAGAGCTTAGCTTTTATAACGCTCAATAAGAAATATTTGTAAGGAACGGCCTTTTCTTTACTATAGCACCAGACAGCGTTAGAAATTCGGATATTTATGTCATTATACTCGATCTCAAAGAGGATATAAACAAATATATAATATGTTTACGTTTATTCAATAAATTACGCTTTTAGAAATCGCTGAATGTGTTGTTAAGTGTAAATCTTGAGAACAGGTGTACCAATTTCGCTAATTTTTATTTTTTATTTCTTGAAGTATGAGGTTGTTATGCAGATAAAATTGAAAAAATCCAGAAAATTATAAATACAACACTTTTCTATACTCTCAAACAAATTCGTAATAATACTTGGATTTAATTTGAACTTTAATACCATGCTATAAAGTTCTTAATGGCCAGCTTCGGCACATCGATTGGTTGTACGTATAGAAACGTGAAGATAGTTTATCCGAAATATGTAGTTTTTTTTAGTATCTGGTATTAAACTTTTTAAACTCTACATTTTTATTACGTACCACAAAACCTTTTGTATTAATTTACATCGAGAGGCAACATTTTCGGCAATGAGTTAGCTATTAAATAAAAAAAAGAAAATATGTAAGTCACAGTACAATCTACACAAGCCGTTGTTATCAAAAATATTTTGGAAGTTAAAATTCTACTTCCTATTGTAAATATATAGTTTTAAACTTAAAAAATCAGAGGCAATGTGCGCGAGTTCGTTAACCGTCTGTAACTTTAGTTTTGAAGATGTTTAAACGGCTATGCGCGGTTTAATTTGAAATAAATATTTTTTGTATGATTTAGATAGAACCTTCTAGCATTCTGAGGTTATGTGAACGGATATCATGTCTGACATATACATATACTCTAATGTTTGTAGTAAAAAAAATCCACAGAATAAGCCAGCATGCGGTGTGGTTAGTTTATTTAATTTTAAATGTAGATCGTCTTTTGACATCTAAAACCTCAGTTTTACTAAGTAAACTACACATTACTAAACAAGTACTGCTGCAGCAAGTTTGCATACGGTAACTCTATTAAAAAGCTCTACAAACTAAGAGAGACAAAGTGTAATGTATGTTGTAATAAAGATAATGGAGAAGAAAGTACGTATTTGGGACATAATGCGTCTTAACGAAATTGAGATGTTAGAGTTTATGTCTTAACATTGTTCATTCTATATGAGAAAATACCTCTTTTATTATTTCTATAATTAAAGCCTACATTCACTACTTTATCCCTGGGAGAGTCATGCTAACGCATATGCTGTCACTCGAATTGTGTTGGCTCATCCGAAATTAATCGTCTCACAGAATACTCAGCGTGATACTTGTACTATGTTTAGCTGAGTGAGTGAGGATATTAGAGGCGCTCGAAATTGTGCCGGTTGAGCGGCGGAAATAGCCGCAAACACAACCAAAAGCGCGAACTGTGGCGCGGTTAGAGATGGGCAGCGGTGTTCTCTTACCATTTAGGAGACCCACCTGCTCTGTTTTCCGTTATACTAAAAAAATAATTATAGATATTTATGTAAGAAAATCTATAAATATGTATTTATAAAAGACTAGCTTTATTTACTTGATGTATAAGTTTGTGGGTAAAGATGATGCAACTATAAATATTTTTTTATTTATTTATTTTGCTACAATTGGATTTTCTGGTTGTGTTATCTGCTTTTTACGTCGCATAAATGTTATAAATTAGTAAGCCTATTTCACTCAGTGACACAATACAGGTACTATTTACATAATAAATGAATGAATGAAACTAATGAATTTTGTATAAAATAAGACTTCATTATTAACAGTAAAGATGTAAATCAAAATAAAAAATATATCATTGAATGTTGAACCAAAAATCATATAAAACAAACCGTAAACCAAATGTTAACGAGTTTTTCAGTTGAGTTGAACCATTTGCTTTTTTTCATAAATGTTTTTGCCAGGTTTTATTGCTTACTTATGCGTGTATGATTGGTGAATATTGAAATGGGTATTATCAAATTTACATAAATAAGAAGTATCTTAACAATACAGAGATATGTAAAATTTATATCTTGATTCAAATAAGATACTATTTTCACATAGAAACACCTTAACATTTACACACTTTACGCTTGAAAATCGTACTTAAAAATCATATGCTACTCTAATTAGGCCGGCTTGTCGGAAGTGATACCACGAGCTCACAGAATACTAACGTGAAACTACTTGTACTTTATTTTACTAAATGAATGTTAAAAGAGGCCTGTGAAATTAAATCGCTCAAACGGCGTAAAAACCTGGCAATACAAAGCGATTTCTTACAATAAAGGAGACGAATCTGCTCTGTTGTCCGCTATTTAATAAATAAAGAAAAATTCTTTGACATTATTTCACTCTCTCAATGATATAAAAATGACAGAAAGATTTTTTATAACGGCTTTTAAGTAAAAATAAGTTTGTTTAGAAGTATAGTTACCTCAATGTTTTTGTTTATATTCGTAGTTTCCTAAAATGTATTAAATATGGATAAAATATATATATTAATAAATATTAAATGTAACTACTAGAATATTTATCTATATTTTACTAAATAGTTATGCTCATATATCCTCTTTACTAAAGGATTAAAGCGTAACAAAGAAACATTAAAAACTACGCCCATACAAAAATTTACTTTTAGTTTTGCCAGAAAGTGGGATATCTGAAAATGTAAAGGTTCATTTAAAAACAGTATGATGCATGTTAATTGATCTTTTTATCCAATATCAGTGTTGCCAGAATGAACATGAAATTGAATTAGGGTTTAATTAACGTAACTATTCAGTTGGAAACAAATCGGAAATTTCAGGATTGGTTCGAGCTGTAACTAGAATAATGTTACCTTAATAATAAAAGGTCAGGTAACTTAAAGGCATCATTTTAGACGTTAATATATTTTTTATAATCAATTATAAGTGTCAATATCTGTATTTTACTAATAAATATAATAAAATACTAGCTAATATACTATTGAAATACTGACAGGACGAAGAATCAGGTTAACAAATAGTTCACTGTGCGTTCTTTTCATACATCTTTAATTCCGTTGCCATAGCAACGTTTGCTTTCTGACAGAAAGATATGAGGTTATGAATGTATGTCAATTGTCATTGGTGTTGTCCTATTATTTTTTTAATAAATGGATTTATTACTAATAACTAAATTCAATGACAATATATAGCTAAGCTTTTCATAATAAAACGTATTAAAAAAACTGTATTGATAAACAAAGATATCATTTTAAAACATATTCATAAAATACAATTTAAAGATCTGTTACCGTGGTAACGGCATTCTTTCGATGCTTGTTACGTGAGAGGTGCCGAAGTCGATTTCGTAATCTAATAATAATCAAGAATTATATCTTAATTATGGGACTCTAAGAATAATTTACTATTTGAAATCTTAAACCAGGCATCAGTTAATATGGAAAATATAAATAAATAATAAAATCATATCTCATTCAACCACATAACAATGAAACAATAGATAATAGATGCATAAAGCCATAATCTCTACAAATAGGTCATGATGTATAAATAAACTTAAAAACAACGAGGCATAAGTACTATTATACTCTGGCAAACAACGGCTCTCAAACTAAAGGTTCTGAAATATAAAATTGAATTGAATCACATAACGCACGGTGAATATACAAAAAAATCTTTTTAGAATTCCTTTGAGAGTTATGCGTCATAAATCTACGCAGTAACAGCAATGCACCAAATATAAGCAATAGAATTAAGGATATAATTCAAATAAATTTATTAATGAGCTCATTAAAAGATTAATAATTTAATAGTTCGAAACTGCTAGAACATTTATAATTAGTAATTCAGAATATTTATAATTTTATTTACACAATTAGTATTGACAAAGATCACTCAAATATAAACTCGGTGTAAATCACACAAACCTAGACTATCCGCAGTGTAAGACGGCCCCGGAAGTACCAGGAAGACATAAACAATTATGATCGCTGCTTTCATCTTGGCAAACATCACTTCCGCTTCCAAATCACACTGATTAACCTATTTGTAATTAACATAATGACTTGTAACTCAAACCGATGCAACACTACATTTTTAAATGGTTAAAAAACAAAAGCGGCCCCGTTAATAAAATGTAATTGTGTGCGCAGGCGGCAAAGACCCGACCGCGTGGTAATCAGTCCACGAAAAATAGAAGCGTGTGGCCACTATGACTTCGGACGATCAACTGACGCGAGCCTTAGCTCTCAACTGGTCACAAGTTGAAGCCATCAATTTGGCCTGACGTTTCAATGGAAGCTCCACACTTCCCCAGAGGGAAATTAAGAAGTTTCACTTGTAATTAAAACGTATGCCAGTTAGCTTAAGGACTAATTGTTGTATCGTTAAAACTTGTATGGATTATCCGATCAATTAAACGTTGTTACTAAACTTATTTAAATTGTTGTAAAGTTTTTCTATTTATTAAGATTAAACTAATGTATAAATTGATTTTTTATAAATTGTCCTAACGGAACAACGCCATAAAGTAAATTAACTTTTAAACGGAAAATTATAGAGTTCCTATGAAATTTATTCATCAATTTGCAATAAAAACTCTATAGTATTCTAATTTTTCTCTAAAGTGTATAAAAATATAAGTTTTAATTATCGTTTAATTTTTTTTTTTTATAATAATAAATTTAACCTCACATCGCGAAGTTGCTGTATCATTATAATTTTAGCTGTAAAATACTGAGTATTTATTTAAATTTAACTTTAAGTTTTTTTATTTTAAATATACTTTAACTTTAATGTATCTTTAAATTTAAGTAAATATCAAAAAAAATGACTTTTAATATATTTCAAGAATTACTACAAATATTCGAAGAATATTTTTGAGGTTTTTGTAAGTTTAGGTGTTTCGATAGTTAACATTTATAATTTTTTTAAACTATATTTTCATAAGTGTTCATTAAAATTATGCTGTACTTATAAAAACTTTCAACTTTTTAAGTAGACAACACTCATGCATATTAAATAAGTCAAAACCTCGTTAGTACAAATGAAAAGATAACAGTACAGGACCGCTTTATTTCGTTTCCTTTTAATAACGTTTGTGTAATTTAGGATGATAATTTAGACATATCACGTCCACAAAGTTCGGTAGTTATTTTTATTACTTAACCATAGAGTATGACTAAGCAACCATCAAAGCCAACTCTGATAAATTATTCCTAATCGAATAGATCTAATAACAATTATATACCATTAAATATTATGAGCTGTGAACATTATCATACTATTTTTGACAAAGTATAATGTGTAGATCTACTGAAATACTTCTCATTCTATATAAAATTATATCAGTCACAAATAAATTAGCATTTAAATGGAGATAACTGAAACCTTTTTAGTGTGAAATTGCGATGGTCAAAAGGGCTTTGTGATCTTTGTAATTGGAATTCCAGAGTTATTAATTACTGAGAAAAAGATATTCAATATCGTACAATTGTAATAAATTTTTTGACTTAAATTTAATAAACTTTTTAATACAGGTAAAAGAATATTTTCATTTTTATACTTTGAGAAACTCTTTTAAAAAAATAACAGAAAATCACACGCGCAAACAAAGTATCTATTATAATTCGAAATTGCAGAGACAGCCTGCTCTAGGACGAGGGCTAAGTAGGAAACTCACCCCAGTCCTCAGTATGCGAAAATCTTAATAATATAATTAATTAGTTTAATTTAGTAAGTTAATTAATGTTATATATATAGTTATATATATATAGCTATATATACATTTAATGAATTAATTAGTTAATAAAATTAATTAAAAATTGTTCACAGAGAATCTCACAAACACTGTATGTAAGTTCGATAGTTAATTTTATTTTGTAAATGCCGTCAGTGAACACATCTTCAGTTGATTTACTACTGAGATATGTCGCTGAGAACGCATAATCAATTTGAGAGCCTCGTATATAATTGGATTAATAGGTATACCATGAACCGAGAGGTATCAGGTTCGAATCCCAGTCAGGACAATTACAAATTATAATTTAATTTATATTTTTTTCAGTTTCTGGAAGAGCTCGACAATGGTCGGGCGAGTGTCTTAATACATTCACAACCGTAGGAGAGCCATACTGAAGCAAATGTGGACGCACTAATTGGGCCGGCTCGTGCTACCACGGGCTCACAGAATACTCAGTGTGAAATGGTACTTGTGCTGTGTTTCGCTGATATCGAGGGCCCTTAAATGTGCCGCTTAAGTAAAAAAAGACTGCTCCACAACCAATACACGGACTGTGGCGATGTTGTCCACGAGCGGTCGTATTCTCTTACCATATAGGAGACCCACCCACCTGCTCCGTTGTCCGGTATAATATAAAAAAACAAACTATGCATTATTGACCAATTTCTTTTTAAAATACTAAATATTTTTTTAATTTATAGTGATAAAGGATCAGGCGAATCTCCTTTATGGTAAGATGTCAGCGCCGCCCATGATCACCCGCGCCACAATCTGCCATTAGTTGTGTTGCCGTATTCATACGATTCTTAAACAGTAATCCAAACATACTTAAATAAACACAGTATAAGAACTGTTTCACGCTGGTATTATGTAAGCTAGGGGTATCACCTAAGATGCATTGCTCTACCTTGGATAAAACAGTATTGTGACACTGGCTCAGTCAAGCCAACAAGATTGAACATGTTTCTCGCTTCGTGGCAGACTTATATGGGAGAGATAACTACCAAACTCTCATGCCATTTCAAGTCACGGCTACGGAGTTACAGCTAGTTAGTGCATTACCCTTGATCTTGTGCAGTATAAACAGAGGAACATAAAATGTCTGGATACCATTTCACAGGAAATGCTTTCCGATTATACCCTGCCATAGATACTACTCAAATTACATACTCAAATGCAAATAATACTCAAATGCAAATAATACTCAAATTGCATATCTGATCTGTAGAATACCCGGAAAACTTTTCATGTACAAACTCATCATAAATAATAACTTATAATAATCATAAATTTTTTATTTAATACGTAATGAACAGACGTTTTTTAATTAGTCTTGGTGCATTGCAGTTCGAACTACAAAGTCAATGACTCAGTTGTGAGTGACCATTCCTTTTTATGTGAGTATACTTTTTTCGGTATATAATAAATAGGACTATATTATTCTTTATTTATTATCAATTCGTAATCCAGCATTTTTTTATATGGTCTCCTATATGATAAGAGAATACCACCGTCCATGGACAACCGCGCCACAGTCTTTGCATTGTTTGTATTGCCGGCTTTTTACGCCAATTAAGCGACATTTTTAAGTGCCTTTTTATGATTTTATTAACTTATAATTTCTAAATATAAACTTAAAATTTGACGTAAATATACTCTATTAACTTTATTAAAGTAAGACAAACTTCATATTGCGAAATAAAGAAAGGAAAAGGAATATTTTGTTAGTGTTTTAAGAAAATTACTTTATATTACAGCTTAGACAGTGATTTAAGATTTGAAGGTTTGAAAGTACATACTCGGAGTATCCTATTTCATTTGCTAAGTGTTTTGCCTTATAATGCCCCTTATTTTTGTCATCACAACGACTTCACACAGCTTACCAAAAACCTATTAACTGTATTTCAAACAAAGAGCGATTTTCACTTACTATGTATTTTAATTATTTTGTAGATTTTTTTTCTATAGCGGATAATGAAGCAGATAGGTCTCCTATATGGTAAAAGAACACCGCCGCCTATGAACAACCACGCCACAGTCCGCGCATTGGTTGTGTTGCCAGCTTTTCTCACCGCTTGAGCGGCACTAGTAAGGTATTCCTCACTCATTCTGCGAAACACAGTACAAGTACCGCTTCATGCTGAATATTCTATGAGCACGTGGTATCACTTCGGACGAGCCGGCCCAAATAATGTGTTAACATAGGCTTCAGCATCTCTTTCCCACGTTTCTGAAACTTCAAAACTATACAATACTAAGATGTTTGCGAGGTCCATCGGGAATATTTATACGTAAGTTTCGTAGCCTTACACTAGACTCACCTCCCGTATAACGTGGTTTTACATTCTCATAGGCACTTAGGTAATTAACTTTTTATGCCTTTTAAACTTTATTTCTGTCTGCAAACCGGAACTTCCCCCTAAAGCCTGGGCTTATACATTTTTTAATTTATCTTTAAAGGTTGTGTATATTATTAAAAATAGTCATTACTTCAAAAATTTGTTACGAGCTAACTGATCACTCAAACATTGTTTTGCCATATAAATATGAAAGTAAATATGAATAAATATTACATATGTTATCACGGAATTTGTAGTAAGCATTACCAAGTCTTAAAAATTTCTCTAGATTTCAATCATATCTCTCATACTTAGTTCATAAGAAACATTCTAGGGCCGGCCACGCAGCAGCTGCTCTGCAGCCACTAGAAATATCCATGATTAGAACCCGTCCAACATAGGACCGCTTATCCTACTTGAGAATCCTGCTAGTTTTCCATCGTTTCCATAAATGACCTCGATTGTTTTTTTCCAATTTAATTTGCATCTATAAACCTTTCATTTTTGGGGTTAAAAGTATGTTATTAACAAAAACGTATCTTTCTAATGGTAAAATTTTCAAGATCGGTTTAGTAGATTCAAAGATTGCCCCTACAACGAAACAATACATCTTTATAATATTAGTATAGAAGCTATATTCACTCTGTTATAAATAATATCAGCTTAGTATAACGAACGACCCATTGGTATGTATGGAATATTGTGAAGTGAATTAATTCAACCAAACGCATATTCTACCGACTGTAGCAAATACACAATATAATTTTCACATCAGTTCAATGCTCATCGGAGGCGGACTCTGTTTTGAATTATAATAATTGTTATGATTTTGGTAATTCAGGAATAGATACAATCACACAATTTCCATTGTTCAGCTCCAGATACCTCAACAGTAATCTTAACTTGCGTCATCTATTCAAATATATTACAGATTCCCGGGGTTGAATATTCTGTATGGTGTACCGGAAAACAGAGAAGTCTTCTATATAGTAAGAGAACTGCGCTACAGTCCGCGCATTGGTTTTGTTGCTGCCTTTTTACGCAGCTTAAGCGGCATTTTAACAATTTCCAATATCCTCATTCAGCGAAACACACTAGAAGTTCCGTTTCAAGTACAATTACTATTTCACGATGAGTATTCTGTGAGACCATGTATAACTTCAGACGAGCCGACGCAATTAATGCGTTAGCATATGCTTCAGCGTGGCTCTCCCACGGGTGCGACATTATCAACACACTCGCCCAGCCACTCTCAAGCCCTTCCAGAGACCAAATATATGATAAATTAAATTATAATTGTCCAGATCGGAATTCGAACGAATTATTGCTATGAAAAAATACATTTTCACCCTTCTAATCTCAATCCACTATGTTAGAATAACAATATTAAAACCTTAATATTTTTTTTATTTATTCTATATCACATACGGAACAGGTGGGTCTCCTATATGATAAGAGAACACCGCCCATGAACAACCGCGCCAAAGTCCGCGAATTGTATTGCTGGATTTTTACGCCGCTTAAGCTGCACTTTTAAGTTCAAGGGTACCGTTTCACGCTGAGTATTCTCTGTATACTTTAATAATTTTCCTAATTATATTATATATTTGATACATGTTGTAATAAAACAAGTATAAATTAGTTTCTATATATTATTATATAATATATATTATTAAATATTGTACTCGATGTAAAAATAATAGATATATTGTGATAACAACAAACGATTGCCAATCAAAATGGTACATACGTATTGTATCCGAGACGTCATTCAATGGGGGAATGCGCCGAAATTGTCAAAAGAATATTGAATAAACGTCTTTCGTATAAAAGAATTCGTAGTCTGTGAAGCGGAAGGAGTATAAGAAATATTTCTAAAAATATTTGTTCGAGATAACATTAGTTCATTTTTTGTTTATTTCAAACAACAGTATATTTGTTAACGAGCAAATTCAGTGTGTTTATATTTCTGTCATGAAGAGCGAACAGTTTGTGTGTATTAAGTGCATTTATTTGACACAATCATTTAAATTTAATCATTTGTTTAATTATACTTCAAAATAAATACATTGGCAAGTATTAAAATAAATCGGTACATATAAAAGTATATAAATATGGAAAAATTCACACAAGACATTTATTTAAAATGTTAATTTATTTAAATTAAAATTAAAAAAATATATTTATTAAACATAGGAAAGGAAACCGGCAGGTCTACCTCGTATAAGCTGTCATCCACCCATGGACACGCCCAGCCTTTGCTGGAAAGAATTGCTGGCTTTTGGGTACAGGTACGTTCTTTAAGTAAGGATGTCGTATTGGTTTGGAATAGCTGTGCAGGCAGCTTATTCCACACAGTGGTAGTGCGTGGTATAAAATGTCTTAAAAATCCAAGTTGTGGTTTGACAAACATTGAGTTGATACAGACAGTTTTTACATGGAGAGCTTAGCCAATTTTCAACACAATAGATACAATTCAGACGCTACACAATTTCTTATAATATTAGTTGTTTTAAGTTAAACAAATTTTATATTCTTAACTGCTATGTTGCTTACTTTAATGCTCTTAACCGTCTCTTTTTATAGTAAATCGGACAAAAGAGCAGGTAGGTCTCAGGTAGGTTTTCTTACCGACTTTTTACTCAGTTTAAGCAGCACTTGTAACGACCTCCGATATCCTCACTCACTCTGCGAAACACAGTACAAGTACTGTTTCACGCTGAGTGTTCTGTGAATCCGTGGTATCACTTCAGACGAGCCGGTTCAATTATGGCGTCAGCATATGCCTCAGCATGGCTCTCCCACAGATGCATCAATATTAAGACACTCGCCCGGCCACTGTCAAGCCCTTCCAGAGACTGAATAGATTATTAAATAATAATGTATAATTGTCCGGACCGAGATTCAAATCCGGTACCTCTCACTGCATGGTAGACTTATTAAACCACTTAGCTACGAGTCTCTCAAAATGCCTAGCGATGCTGTAATTTGCATGTCAAAGGAAGAGCCTAGTAAAGCAAAAGGAACCATCAATCTCCATGATCTTTGTTAATTCATGTTAAATTCTATTTCTATAGTAATTCACGATTTGTAAGTACTTAAGAGCAGAGCAGTAGAAGCGAAGCTAACATGCATGACTTAACTGATTTAGCACAAGCAACTCCCTCAAAGGTATTCCTAACTGATTGCAGATGTAAGGATCCTAGTGGCATATATGTCACAGTCATCTGATTAAATCCGCTATTTGATCGAATGACTAGCGCGTTCATTTAATGACGACATTTAGTTGAATGACTAAAAAACAACTCGTCAAGTTGTTGAATGTAATGTTCAACGTATTAACTGAACGAAACTAACTGAAATACTAGTTTAGGTAGAGTTAAATCAATGCTGTCACACTATTGTATTACGAAAAGGTAACTTTAAAATAAAATTAATCAAAAAAATATCAACACATTCTATCAGCTGTGTCAGCTGTTTGACGCCATATTTGTTTTGGTTTACTAACGCTGCAGTGAGAAAAATTACAATTACTTGTGTGATTTTACGTCCGCTCTGTTCAAAGGGCTATGCTACAAACCGCTAACTAGTTGGACGTTGAGTGACACTGGTTCAGTTAACGTTCGGCCTAATCAATCAATTGAATGTCGTCATTCAATGAACGCGCTAGTCTTTCGATCCAATAGCAGATCCAACCAGATGACTGTGACATATTTAATCTCCATTTACGATCATTTAGCTTATGTTGATGATAAAATGTTATTTTGTTATTATTTAATGTAATTTATTACCGCTTATGCGTAAATTACAAATGTTTAGCTAAATATTTTGTTCGGTTTCGTATGGAGTGCTTTAATCAAGTTTTATTGGTGTTATTAACCAACAATAGATTATATTACCCATTAATACTGAATTAAAAAACTCTTTATTTGTCTATATTGATTAATTTTTATCAAGTTTTGAGCAGTAAAACTGCTTGCATCATCATCATTTCAGCTTTGGATCTCCATTCATACCTGTCGGAAGCGATCTGCATCTATCGACTTCCGGTGACTTTTATCTATCCACTTGTGTGTGCCTTCGCTTGCAGGTCTGTGGTCTCTATTCTAACACTTTTTTCAGTCCCCTCGGCCATCTGCTGTACGTGCGATATGGCCTGCCCGTTGCCACTTTTGCTTGCTAATTCGGCGCGCTATGTCGGTGACTTTAGTTCATCTATGGATCTCCTCATTTCTGATTCGATCACGTAGCGAAACTGCTATACAGGTGCGTAAAGTATATGATAATTGTGTAATCTTTTACAGTATTCTAAAAACTATATTTCACAGTGAGACCCTATTCGACACCTTTTTCACCAAAATCGGATAAGCTATGAGATACGATTTGAAAAAGACCAAAATAAAATTCTCAACGATTTTTCGGTTTTTGAAAGTCGCTTCAGGAAAATATTATGGTTGGCAACGGAGCAGGTAGATCTACTGTATGATGAATCACCGCCATACAGCCGCACAATAAGACGCGCTTTATTTGTGTTACCTGCTTTTTACGCCGCTATCCGTATATTTTTTATACTTTTAAGGGCTGTAAATATCCTCACTCGCTCAGCGAAACATAATGCAAGTACCGTTTCACACGGAGTATTCTTTAAGCCCGTGGTATCGCTTCGGACGTGCAAGCTCAATTGGTGTGTCAGCATATGCTTCAACATGAGTCATTTACAGGTAAATTGAGTGCTAAATACAGTGTTAAAATACTTACCCACTGTTAAGTCCTTATAAATTTTTATTCGGACCCTGATTCAAAACCTATATCTTTCGCTTCAATTTAAGCGATAATTTAGCAACGAGGCTCTAAACTGTAAAAATGTTTCACCGAAGTGAAACCACGGGCTCCCAGAATACTAAGCGTGAAACGGTACTTGTACTCTGTTTCAAAGAGTGAGTGAGGATATCGGAAGGCCTTATAAGTGCCGCTTAAGCGGCGTAATAAGCCGGCAACACAACCAATGCGTGGATTGTAGCGCGGTAGTTCATGGGCGGCGGTGGTATCTTACCATATAGGAGACCCACCTGCTCCATTTTCCGCTATACTATAAAAAAAATTGATTTCTATGAAAATAACACTCCCCACTAATTCTCCACGCTTGAGATACCAATCACGGCATTACAAATACTAAGAAGTTAAAACAAAAGAACATTATTTTAAATTATCACCCGTTGCCGTGACGCTATTGCATCACGTTACACGCAGGGTGTGGCAATGTCACGTAATTTCGCTGTTAAATAATAATTAAGTGATGACACGCTATCCTATTAGTACTTTACAACGTATTACGTACCTACGTAACTCTATTTATTACGTATTGTAGCACGACAGTAAGTCTATTTGTTGCGGGAGGCATGAGTGACATACCAATCATATGTGAGAATCATAGATACAGTAGAGATACACAAATAGTCTAGGATTAGTATTTTTTATTCTATAGCGGACAACGGAGCAGGTGGGTCGCCTATATGGTAAGGGAACACCGCCGCCCATGAACAACCGCGCCAGAGTCCGCGCATTGGTTGTGTTGCCGGACTTTTACGCCGCGCAAGCGGCACTTTTAAGGGCCTCCGATATCCTCACTCACTCTGCGAAACACATTACACGTACCGTTTCACGCTGAATATTCTATGAGCCCGTGGTATAAAAATATTAACTTTTTTACAGAATACCAACGTGAAACAGTATTTTTGCTGTGTTTCACTCAGTGAGTCAGGATATCGGTAGCCTTAGAAATTATACCACTCAAGTGGCTTAAAAATACGGCAACACAACCAAAGCGAGCGAGCCTTAAAAATACAAGACGTTTTTAATCCGTAATCTCCCTTTTCGTTTTAATTTAATAATTTAAAATACTCTGCACGAATTCAATTCTACATCAAAATTCCGTCAAAGTTAGTTGATAATTTATTATGATTACCGCTGGTTAATTTAAAAAAGATTCTCATTTATTAGTTGTGCCTACAAAAGATGGTTCTATGTGTATAGTAGGTGTATAGTAAGTTTCCTATTATATATAGAACTAAATATCTGAATGTTTGCTTTGACAATATTCTTAATTCCATTCATTTTATGTGAGTAAATGTATACTATTTTTTTATTCTATACCGGACAGCGGAGCAGGTGCGTTTCCTATACGATAAGAGAACACAACCACCCGTGGGCGGCTGCTCATGAGGTTGCTCATGAGGACCTCCAATATCCTCACTCACTCAGCGAAACACAGTACAAGTGCCGTTTCACGTTGAGTATCCTGTGAGTATATTATATTTAAGGTGCGTTTCAAATTGCAACAACATTATAATTAATTAACTTCCTTTTTATTTATTTCAAACTGACGCACATAATTATGTATCGCTAAAAGCCACAGCGCGGACGCTGCAGCAATTGCTGGAACTTGTAAGCGAAGTGAGGGGAGGGGCAGTATCTAAACACACACATCCGTCGATCCTGCCACAGCAGTATTTAGGGAATTATTGCCGGCAGCGCGAGGAGCAGCGATAAACACTAAATGTACATGAGACATAATAAAAAAAGCACAAATGGGTCGAATGATGGTAAGATTTCACCGTCGCCCATGGTCACCAATCCGCGTTTGGTGGCCTTCCAGTATATCTCACCAATTCAGCGAAATTCAAATGAATTTATGATTTTTAATGGAGTATTTTTAAAATTTAACCTTGTTTTATACATAACATAACTTAAATCTGTCTATCTTTATATTAAGTTATTTAAAGGCTGGCTACACATCACCTCAGCAACTATTGGGACGACCGCTTATTCTAGATAAGACATCTGTTTGTTTATATTACCCCTATGGTATGTACAGTAAAATTATTTTTATATATAATTAGTCTTCAAGTCATACTTTTCCTAAATTATTAAGGACAAAACACCTACATATTACCGTTTAAAGATTTTAATAAGAGACTATATGACATTGTAATTTCCATAACTTAATTTTTTTAATTTCAACAAATTAATAATTAAAATAATCAACTTTTCTACTTAAAAATAATGTATTCTTATCAATGAGCCTCAATTTGTCGTTGCGACCCTCAAGAAATTTGCTTTCAAAGGGTTTCACTGATTTATTTGGCATCCTCTCTTTGAAGTTATTTCTTAAATCTTTTTGACATTATATTTCTTCGTGGGACTTCCAATTTTTGCGACACAATTGCCAGAGAGATTATATTTACAATTTCTTCTTTCAATTAGGAAGAATTAATATTAAATTTAAATGGTACTTCTACTGTGTTTAGCTGAGTGAGTGAAGATATCGGAGGCCCTTACAAATATCACAACGGCGTAAAAAATCCGGCAACACAATCAATGCGTGGTTGTTCATGGAAGGCGGTATTATCTTACCTTATAGGAGATCCACGCACTTTTTTATTTTTTTAATTAGGTCATTTAAAAAAAATTACATAATATATAATAACCGCCTATAAAGAAGTTATTTGTTTAGCTGAGTGTTTTGTTAATTACCACAAGATTTAATAGAAGTTCTACACTATGTGATGAAAATAATTAAACTCATTTGTCCATAGGGTAAATTTAATACAGGTGTGTGACAGAGCTTGTTAAGTAGATCCTAAGCAAACGCGATACACATTCAACGTATACAATAAATATCTTCGAGGTTTTAATTAAATTTACCTGTGATTCGATTTGGAAACTAGCTATGTTTGAATCTCCTTGTCGAAGGCTCATACTTTGTTTAATTTAGGACGATAAGTTTGACAGCTCACAGAGAGATTGACGTTATATAAAAAGTTATCTTATTATAATATTATCTCTCATAGGACTTTTATATTTGCATGGTTAAATGTTATGGTTTGATACACAAATTTGGAAGTTCATGGATGCAATCCATCAATATTATCACAGATAATTTATACATGAAAACCACATGAGTTATATTCAATTGTAACAGAATTGTTAGAAAATTGTTGTTTGTTTGAAAGAAAAAGCGCATTTGTGGTGCGGTAGTCTTGGAACGCCGGCTTTTTACCATACAGGAGATCCACCTACTTCGATATCCGTTAGACCATTAAAAAACTAGGTAAAAAGGCACATATATACATGAATGCTCTTCGAAATTCGAACAAACACCGATCACTAATAGAATTAGTGACATTGCTTATTGTTCCCCGCTCTTCTAGTTTTAACAGTTGACATGGAACGTCAGCGTTCGCCATAAACACATTTCAGCTTGACCTCACTCCAATTTGGGCACGAACAATGGCTGTATTTTTTCCGCTACAACATCGATCAAATAAACTCGTGAAACAAGCCGTGTGTAAATTTTCCAAAACTCCCTTCTAATGCGTCTTCTTTGCTATTTATTCGTTCGCTTCTGAGTTATCATGTTTATTTGAAGGGACTCCTGATTTTATTACTCTAGCATTTTCTATACTGATACAAAAACCTTTTAGCGGGTATTAGACATTAGATAATAAATAAATAGATAATAAATAATAATTTAATAAATATTTTAAGACATAAATGCCCTTATTTAAATCGGATATTTCCAAAAACAGCTCACAGTAAATCCACATTTGCAAAGACATTGTTACAAGTAATTCAACTTTTATTATTAATATTGTGATATTCAATATATGGATTACTCATTCAAAAAATATCTTATTTATTAATTTATTTAAAATATGATTATTTAAATTCACTGAAATTTCATTTGGGAAATATTTTAACGATTCAGGCAAATGTGAACTTTGCTAATTGAATTGTGAATATAATGGATTTATATTATTTGCTTCAGAGCTACTGTTTCAATGAATACTTTGTTTATACTTGAAGAATATTATGTATCGTTATAACTTCAAATATTTTGCAATCACCCACCTGAAGTGGTATCTCCAAATCAATCACTTGGGGACCAATAAAGAGCGTACCTATTTTTTAAGGCAATGGCCCAGCTAGGGCTAAAAGTGGTCCTGAGTGGTGAAACATTTTCCTAAGTGACCCTTATACACACTAATCTCGTTTAAAAAATATATAGGATTTTGCCCCTAGATATAAATTTATTCTAATCATTTTTAAAATTCTTCTGTCTCGTTTCGGCAATTACAATTGCCCGTAAGTGTAAGAGTGACAAATATAAGTCAAACAAAAATACAACAGCTATAACAAAGATTTTTAAAAAACTCTTCATTATTACTTTTTTTACACCACTGGCGGCAAGCGAGCAGGTGGCTCACCTAGGGCAAGCGGTCCTCCGCCCATGGCCATTCCCAGTCCTTGAAGAGCTGCGCTTTTGTGATATTAATTTTCAAAATACTGAACCTAAATACGCAATCACATCTTTGGTCAATCCTCAAGGATGACCATGATTAATCTGAATATCTTTCTACCTATCTTAAGCCGTATTCGTACTATTACTTTAGCCGTATTTCACGATCCATTATTATAACTTATTATTTTATATCTGTGTATAATCAAACGTTTCACTTTCTCAATTTTCTTCAAGTAGATTAAAACAGTTTCTTCGCTAACATTACTACTCTGTTTCACTGAGTAAGGATGTCGAAGCTCCTTAAAACTCTGCTTAAGTGGCGTAAAAAGCCGACAAAACAACCAATGCGTGGACTCTAGCGTGATTGTCCATGGACTGCGATGTTCTTTTACCATATAGGAGACCCACCTACTCCGTTGTCCGTTTTACCATAAAAAAATATTGCCAACATTTTTACGAAAAAAAAACAGTTGACTTATGGATCGATAAATATCAGTCTATACCGAATTATAGACAATTCGCACCAATGGTAGAGTCCCGTAATCACAAAATGTTTGTATTTCACGTTTATATTTACTTAGGATTGGATAAAACTACGACCAGCTTAGTTAACCATTGAAAAGCTAAGCTAATTTGTCAACCATGAGTTTGGTAAATTTGACGTCGTCTGCGAATCTTTATATGAAAACGTGACTTGGGTTTTCTTTCAGACGTATGTTTGCCACCTAACCTGTTTTAGGTTAATATTACACTGGCGACTACTGTAATGGTGAGTGTGAGGATAACTCTATCACCCATGGACAACCACGCTGCGCTTTTAATTTTCTTATTTTTATGCCAATCGAATGGCTTTACTCACTTCGCGAAAGATAGTACAAAAACTAAACTTAAATCCGTCAACATAAGATTCAGTGTAGCTTTGGAATAGTTAACTTACTGTAAAGTAATAAAAATTTAAAAAATTTCAGATTAGAAATGGAACCTAAATTTCTGGAGTATTCAATCCTTATTATATGTATACTTATTGTCAAACAAATAACTAAATTTACCATAAAAATTACCAGCATATTATAAAACAATACAAAATACAACATTATTTGAAAAAGTACTTTTGTTTTTTTATATACGTCACAAAATACTAGGCGTAAAATGTTAGCCGTACCTGAAACGGTACTTCTATTGAGTTTCCTTAAGTGAATGAGGATATTGAAATCCCTTAACAATGCTGATTAAGCGACGAAAAAGCTGGCAACACAACCAAGGCGTGGACTGTGGCGCGATTGTCCATGGGTGGTGTTCTCTTACTATATAGGAGAGCCACCTGCTCTGTTGTCCGCTATACCATGAAAAATTAGACACAAATACGTTGAACGAATTAAATCCGTCCACGTCGGTTGTTTGACAATATTCGAATATAAAGATCCCGAGGATAAACAAAACTCTAATAGGTCGATTACACTCAGATTTAAGGCTCGCTGTAAAACGATGCCTAATAAAAATAATGTTTTCCGCGCAAGAGGCATAAAGTCGTCAAAAATTTTATCGCGCACATAAAATAAAGTGATATTAAGGGAATTCTGTTAAATTGAAACATTTTGTATAGGATATCCTTGTTTTCATATTCTGTAGGATAACGCCCAAGAGGCCAGAAATTTAATGCAAAGATAATGTGCAACTACATTATTTTTTTATATTATAGGGGACAATGGAGCAGGTCTCCTATATGGTAAGACAACACTGTCGCCATTGAACAACCGCGCTACAGTCCGGGCATTGGTGGTATTGCTGGTTTTTTACGCCACTTAAGCGGCATTTAAAAGCGATAAACAGTAGAGGCACTGTTTGAAGTACAACTACTATTTCACGCTGAGTATTCTGTGAGCCCGTGGTATCACTTCGGACGAACAAGCCCAATTAGTGCGTCCGCATATGCTTCAGCATGGCTCTTCCACGAGTGTATGTAACAAATCGAAATCATAAATATGATAAATAAATACAAAAGAATGAAGCTAAGTTCATATAAAAAAATATTAAAGCAGTCTTTTAATTTTTGAACTTTCATGTCTTTTTCTATAACATTAATCTAGATTATTTAAAATTTATTTCAAATATTAGAAATTACAAAAGAGATACTACCCAACATTGAATTAAATTATACCTAATTCAGACATATTGTTTGATATTTACTCAAAAGGCCAAAGAAGCCATTCCCTTAATTAAATATTAAATTCAAGCATCGGTATTATTTCTTTTATTAAATTGGACACCAGTATGAAATTAAATTTATATTATACTATCTTCGTGTGCTTCAAACTGGTGTAGGAAAGACGAAATTTTATCGTCACATTTTTACTCCATCTAAAACAATTTTTTACTCGTGGGAGAGCCATGCTGACGCACTGATTCGGCCGGCTCGTCCGAAGTGATACCACGGGGTCACAAAATATTCAAAGAGAAACGGCTGTACTGTGTGAAGTGCCATTTAAGTGGCGTAAAGAGCCGGCAACACAACCAATGCGCGGCCTGTGGCTTGGTTGTTCCTGTAGCATCATGATCTCTTACCATATAGGAGGTCTCCTCTCTGCTCCGTTGTCCGTTATAGACTAACAAAAACAAGATATCGAAGGATTTAAACTGTATCAATATAGATTAGCGCTGTCTCTGTCTATGAACGAAATGTCACAGTTTAGATAGGCGAGTTTTCTCAAAAGATATTAGCGATGAATAATGATATAAAACAATGTTATGTTATTAAAATTATGTCATTTTATTACGCATTCATAATTATGTTTGGTTTTTTTTGACTTAGAAAAGATGGTTCAAGGAATTTTTTTATTTATTTTGATTTTGATATACAAACATGAATACATCTTAGGAAATTTAAATCAGCTGAAGATAGTTTTCATTGATTTATGTCTTCATGAATTTGAAAACAGTTACA